>CAEGAD010085069.1:0-48513 GCA_903067055.1 Poeciliopsis paucimaculata | reverse complement strand
TGTGTATCTCTTTAGGCGGCTGGCCAAGGCTTGGAGCCTCTGTTTGGCAGTTTCGAGTGCTTCAGGTACGGGCATCTGGTTGTACTTTCTGGGTATTGGTCTTTTCATTGTACCCTTGTGGAGCTCTGACAGTTGGCTCCTCCCTCCTTGTTACCGTCTTTTCCATGGTGGGTATTGGGTCTCATGGTTGCTCTTATAGCCAAGTATAAGAGCAACCATGAGATTGCTAGGGATCGTTCTCAATGCTGTTCTCATTTTGTTGTATACGTTCTCAATTCACATCTTCAATGATTTCTGATGGTACTTCACTCAGCCGTTGTAATTGGCCGTGTATCCCCTCACTGGGTGGGGACTTGTAGTTAAGTCCCCACAGTTCTGACATCCAGGTTCCTCCTTTTTGCNATTTGTGTTGTATCTCGTCAATCTCAAGTTGTGATAGCAGTTGCCGTTTGCGGATGTTGGAACACTGAGCTACTAGTGTGTAGGACTTAGTGTTGACTGGGCATGTAACCTCTCTGATTAGGGTTACTTGAGTAGTAGCATTCCAACAGATCCACGTTTTCATCTCTCGCCCATTTCCGTCTTGTTCCAGTAGCCCATTTGTCATCAAGGTGCTCTGGTTCCCCAACACCTGACGCAGACCTTGTTTGGCCGGGCGACAATACCATCACACTTCAACAGACAATGTTATATTTATAGCATATTTCTTTTTTTTTTGTGAAAGCACAACTACACTTCATAAGTTTACGTTTATTTCTCTTGTGGAGACAAACTGGTGCTGATTTTCTTTTAGGCCTCGGCCCTCAGCATGCCTAGTGGATTCTCTGACTCCGATTCGGAGGTGTTTCGTGTCGGCGCACGTGGAGGGCAGGTCACAGTCAGCCGTGACTCTTTGTTGTTTGAAAAAGGATCTTATGCGAGAACAGACATCGTGTTTACTGGTTGCAACATCTAACTTGTCACACTAAGTGAAGCCGGGCCAAACACACCGCAGGGTTTCATTTATGGGAGTTGTCAGAAAGTTCACTTTCGATTTGTGCAAAGTGAAACTGCTGTGCCTTGTCTTCTGTCTTCCGGCATGGAGAGCTGGTCCGACATGCACCGACGCGCTCGACGCATGGTTTCCAACGTTTTCGGCCGGCTGAGCGTTTTCCTCTGGTGGTTGTTTCAGGCTCCGTCTCCGCTGCTGTCCTGGGTTTTGCGGGTACCGGGAGTCCAGTTCCTCTGCGGACGCGCTCGGTTTCTATGTCGGAGCGTCCACCGCTCGTTGACTCGGCGAGGCAGCAGAGATGAGAGCGACCAGTCCAGGAACATCCAGTACTCCTCGGATGAGGAGGGGAACGGCGGGGGCTCTCGCAGTGACCCCCACCGCCAGGAGCCTTTGAACAAACCTCCAGAGGTCAAGGTGGAGGATGAGTTCACCGGAAGTGAATATCGAGTCGACGAAACGGATGATTTCTACTGCAAATATGATTCAACTTGGGAGAATGAGAATGAGGAGCCCCCGAGAAAGAAGTTCCTCCAGAGTAGAAGGAACAGAAATGTGAGTTTAACATCTAAAACTTTATTTATTGTGCAGCTGTAGAGTCACTTCAGGTTTTCTGCTCTGCCTTCACTTCCTGCACTCAAAAAAACAAAAAACAAAAAAAACTGCTGGACTCAGCCTATTAAAAATGCTGGAAGCTTTTTGTTACAGTAGATTTTAATGTACGTGTTTGATTGGGAGATTTTATAAAATACTTTAATGAGTCATTTAAGACGTTCAACTAGTCATACAAAAATCTTATGTAATACTCCTGATTTCAGGCCTCATAAATTACTTTGTATGACCAAATCTATTTTTTATTTATGTATTTTTATTTATAAATGTTTCGGGTTATGATTATTGGTTTGGATGCCACAATTTGTATCAACGAATGAAAAGGACACAGTTTTTACCATCGTGCTGGAAAAAAATATATTAAAAAATCTACAAAGATGGAACCAATAGAATTTTTAAAAACTGAATGCGTCATTATTCAGCCATGTCGATGTTTAGTAATAAAGCTGGTATTTTTGTTTAAACTTATTTTCCAAAAAATGTCAAATTTAACTGAAATTCAGAGAAATCTTAAAAGTATTATTCAGATCACTTTTCTCAAGGCTTCGTGGCAAATTATGTAAATACGGCATAAATCTCTTTTGAAATAGTACCGAGCATTTTAAATCTGATCTAGCGAGGTCAAATGTCAACCCTAACCCTAACCCTGACAACCAATAAGAAGCACTGCATGTTGGCTAGTTTGACGTTAGCATTAGTCATGAGGCTGACTAAACCATCATTTCAGTTAAATTATAACCACTTAATAATTTGATACAGTTTATTTGTCAATCATGACATGCCTGATTAAAAAAAATATAAAATAACTTCAGTAGTTAATATGCAACACTCTCCAAAATACATTTTTTACAGAGATTATGGCATTTTGTTGTATACGTAGAGCTGAGCCAAGCGTTAATTCAGTGACTTGACTGTGTTTTCTTCTCCAGTACAAGTTCACCAGGTTTGAAAATGCTGCAAAAGACATGCAGAACTACAGGCACGACTACCCAGTGAGTTCAACACACATGAAGCCACAGACAGCCTTGTTGTACTTCCACAATTTGCGCCAACTTATTTCTCCCCCCACAGAACCTTCACCAGAGCCGACGACACTTTGAGGAAGAAAATGTGCGTACGCACGTTCACCCGTTTTAAAAGTGACTCTTATTTATGTTTTTGTGAAAAAGCATTCCAATGCAAAATGTGTCTTTCCTGAACAGGACGAAAATCCCAATCTCAGCTTCTACCTCGGGAAAACACCATCGTTACCAGACAGTAGGCCTCCACCAACACATAATGTGGCTTTGAGATCCGTTAGCCGACTTCATGCTGTCAAGTTTTATTTTGAAGGGATTTCTTAAGTGTTGAGTTGTGTCAGTAGTGAAACCAAAATAGTCAAGGACAATTGGTGGTTTAACAGGGAGGCCAGTTACTTTTTCACACTCATAATAAATGAAATATTTATGTGGCCTTTTTTTTTTTTTTTTTTTTTTTTAAGCTTATATAAAAACTGATTTCTGTTTGTTATCAGTGGTCTACATTGATCAGTTCCACGAGGAATGGAAAGGAAAGTATGGCAAACTGGAGCATGTGCACAGCTACATCCAGTGGTAAGGTACTACATGATGTCAAGATCGGAAGGAAGACCTGAGGCTCCATTTTGTAATTAAATTTGTCTTTGAAAGGCTGTTTCCTCTGCAGGAACCCGGGCTAAACTATGAAGCAAAAACACTAACAAAGCAGGAAATTCAGGTAACGCTTGATAAAATGTACTATTTGAACAAACGTGTCACACAGGCTTTCACATAGTTTTTGCATTTCCCTTCAGGATTTTCTTGATAGTAAAACTGCAAAGGAGAATCTGCTGAAGTCTTATGAGCTCATGTTGGATTTTTATGGCATCAAGTTAGAAAATAAGGAAACAGGAGAGGTGGGGAGAGCACACCAATGGATCGACAGGTTCCAGAATCTAAACGAGTGAGCTATTTAAGCATTTGACCAAAAACAAAAGTCTGTGTATTTCAGCTACGATTTCATCCAAATTTGAATCCTTTGACCTCTTTCAGTCACACACACAACAACTTGCGCATCACCCGCATCCTGAAGTGCCTGGGAACTCTTGGGTACCGTCACTACCAAGTCCCTCTGGTTCGGTTCTTCCTGGCAGAGACTCTGGTCAACGGCGAACTTCAGCGGGTCAAAGACAGCGCCCTGAGCTACTTCCTGTTTGCTGTTCTCGACAAGCAGGAACGCAGGAAGCTTCTCAAGTTCGCCTATTATCACTACGGCGACGGAGAGCCATTTGTGTGGTGCCCGAAGAAAATCCAGGACGCGTGGCCAAGACGTCGGCAGCAACAGGACCAATTTGATTTAGAAGGAAACAGCTGAGGCAACTGATGATGCTGCAATAAACACGTCGGCAATAAGAATAAAAACTTAATGCACAACTTGTTAAAACACTTGATGGAAAGCTTTCTATCTGTAAAGTATTGGAGTTTATTAATCTTCACATTAAAGTGAAGATTGAGTTGAAGACAGTGCTTGTTGATGTATAACACCCGTTACTCATGTTTGCAGTTTTTCCGGTTGTTTCCTTATTCTTACTGTTCTTATGCACTGAATGTGTTTTGCACTAAGCGTCTTCAATAACTCAGACAAATAAAGTACATTACGGTAGTTAAGAAAAAAGGTGGGCATAAACTGGATTATTTTTTCCTAAATGTTTCGTGGTTTGATTTTCAGAATTAAATGACTACAGTTCTTGAATCGTAATTCAAGCCTTTTCCTCATTAAAAGAACAAAACCGCTCTCCATAACCCGAGTCGTTTGAATTGAAATCCAGGACTGAAAAAAATGTGTTGTGTTTCTGTGTGTTTTTTTTGACGATGGATGCTTCGCTTTAGTTAGTGACGCCATGAGCCCTTACTTCATGGAACAATGGCAAGAAATGAGCTTAAAAAAGAAAAAAAAAGCCGACCTACAAGATGTCGTGTTTACAGTTGGTAGAGGACACAGCAAGTAGGATGTTGCTTGCGTCATGTTTGAGGTGAGATAAATCTGGAGTCACAAATAACATCTGTGTCTGTAGATACTCTTGAGAACATAGCCCACATAAACCAAAAATTAAAATGAGAATTGTATTCTATTTTGTAAACAAAACCCCCCCCCCAAAAAAACAGGACTTCAGTAAAGTTCTGCTTTGTAAAATCGTATGGCTGTCTTGATTTTATTGAACCACTTTTTAATTCAGTAAATGTTTATACACTCAAGGAGTCAAGGTCAAAAGCTTGGGAACCTTTCAATATGGCTCCTCATGAGTTAATCAGTGACACATGACTCCAGTTTTTGGATCATAAAAGGGTTATTTCAATCATTACAGATGCTGCATGTTCATTAAAAAAACAACCCTAAAAAGCAGAAGGATTTTATGACTATAGTACAACGTTCCTCTATAAACATTTGCTGGATCTGTTGCGTCGTACCTTCAGCCATTTCTTTCTAGCACCCAGAAGTTCACATAAACTCAAGAATAAATTCAAACATTTGTTGGTTTTTCTGCATCACTTGAAAATTGCAGCTTTAAACAAGTTAAGAATGAGTTTTGATACCTAAATATCTGGTATATAATTGCTAAACAACAGCCCTGTGCACACAGCCATGCTTTTTTACGCCACTCTGGTTTAAATAAAGAGAAAAAAAAATTAAACCACAGCAAATAAACTTTAGGAGACATTTTTAATCAGTTGAGCTGAGATAAACTGTGAACATTTTTCTCAACACTATGGGATGTACACTGTTGATAAAAAGCTTAGTTCAAAGTAGCTGGGCATGTGTCCAGAGCGCTGCCTTAAGCTTCACATTATCCACCTCATATATATGGCTTTTATTTTCTGCACTTAGAAAAGTCTGGATAAAAACATCAGTATATACAGAAATATGTGCATATTTACATTTTGTAAATGGTGTGTTAATCAGTTACATTATTTAGTTTTATTCAGAAAAAACAGGAAACAAAAAAAAACCCCATTGCAATCAGAGAAAAGTACATTTGTCAGGACTGGAAGCCAACACAATGTGTTGCACTCAAGTAACTCGAGGGAATAAAAAAACAAACGTAGAAATCTTAAGGTGACAGAGTACAAACACTGTTTAGAGCTTTTTCCAGAGAACCGTTTGAAAATGGAAAATCAACAAAATACTGCTCATACACATTTACAGTGATGTTTGGATGAACATTTCGGAGCAAGAAAGAAGTAAAGTCTATAAAACAGAGCCTAGGAAGAGTGCTTGTCATTGTCTGTACTCTTAGTTTTCTCCTTGGATGAATCGCGTTTACTCTCTCTCTTGTCCTCTTTCTTTTCTTTGCTCCTCTTGTCTCGATCTCTCTCTCTTTCGCGATCCCGGTCCCGCTCTCTGTCGCGCTCTTTGTCTCGTTCTTTGTCTCGCTCTTTGTCTCGTTCCCTCTCTCTTCCCCGGTCTTTTCCACGGTCGCGGTCTCTGCTTCTCGATCGATCTCGTCTTCGGTCTCGTTCCCGCTCCCTGTCCCGGTCTCGGTTCCTCGCTCTGTCGCGGTCATAGTCTCTCCGGTCGGATTCCCGAGGCCTGTCTCTATCCTTATCCCTGTCCCTCTCCCTTTCTTTCTCCCTGTCTCTCTCCCTCCTTTTCTCAGAGTCTTGATCCCTGTGTCTCTCTCCCTCTGTGTCTCTGGTCTTCTCACTGTCCCTCCCTCTGCTGCGGTCTCCTTCTCTTCCTCGCTCTGGTTCCCGCTCCCTCTCCCTTCCTCGATCCCACTCTTGTTCCCGACTCCAGCGCTTGCCTGTCCCCCTATCCCATGGGGGCCTGCCACCATGAGGACTTTCCTTCTCTCTCTCCCTCCTATGGTCTTCAGAGAGCTCTCTCTGCCTCTCCTCTACGGACTGTGAGGAGCCAGAACTGAGTTCTCTGTGTGGTATGTCAAAGCGACTCAAACGCTCTCCGCGTTCTCCACGTTCCCCACGGTCTCCAGAGCGAGGCTCTAAATCATCGTGGGTGGCACTCCTCCTTCTCATTTCCGGAGAAAGACGCCGCCAGTGGTCCTCCCTCGGTAGGTCTGGACTTTGGCCTCCATGGCGACTGGGAGGGCCGTGTAGTCCGTCTACAGATGGTGGCAGAAGCGGCACGCCGTGGCGAACAGGTCTGGGATCGTCTGAATGCCAATCGAAACGATAGCGTTCTGAAATCTGAGAAAGATGCGGCCTATTTTCCTGAGCCGGGAGTCCTCGAGGTTCATCGAAAGACCGTCTCTCTAGCGGTGAAGATGGCGGTGGCCTTGAACCGCCATACTGGTTATGTGGTTGGAAGAGCTGTCCACTCAACTCCACGCTAGGAGGAAGTCCTCTCCTGTCCTCGTACTGGTCGGGCGGAGGTCCATGATAGGCGGAAGGTGCTGGAGGACCAAGATTCTCTTTAAAATATTGGGGAGGATTTGGATTCTGGTCCATACTGGGATTGAAGGCATTACTGGGAGTGTCTTTGTTGTAATGCTGATTTGGTGGGGGACCCCTCGGGCCTGGGAAGAGAGCAGGAGGAGGGTGCCTAGTATCAAAGTGAGCAGATGGTGGGGGTCCAGTGAAAGATGGAGGAGGACCTCTGTTAGCAGGGAAATTAAAAGGAGGTAGAGGACTAGAGAATCTTGGTGGCGGTAAGTTGTTCTGTCCTTCAAAGTTTGGAAGTGGGTGAATGTTTGGAGGTGGGCCTTGTAGTCCAATGTGTTGAGGGGTCATGGAGGGATCAAATATTTGTGGAGGGGGTGCTCTCTGAGAAACTGGAGGGAATTGAAGAGGGGGACCCCGAGGCGGCAAGATGTTTTGTATTGGTGGTCCAGGAGGTGGCTGCTGCTGTTGGTTGTTCGGCCACTGGTTCTGGTTTTGATAGGGAGGGTAGGATGTCAGAGTTGGGCCGTACTGCTGACTGCCATCCACTTGACGTGGGGGAGGACCATGAACAGAGGGAGGAACGTGGATAGCTGGGGGAGGCCCCTGCATCGAAGGAGGACCGGACATTAGAGGAGGACCTTGCATGGGTTGCAGCATAGACTGTGGCGGAGGCCTCATTATCAGGTTCTGGCCTTGCATAGGGTGGGGAGGGACAAAGCCGGACTGTGGTGGAACATCGACTGGCGGTCGGTACTCACTATCGAAGGAGGCCATGTGGTGTGACATGTGATGCGAGTGAGCATCGGCCAGCGTACTTTGAGTGAGTACTGGGATGGTGGACGTTACCGTGGAGATGTCTGCAGACTCTCTGCGATACCGCGAAGGTGGGCCATCTTGGCTGTTTTCCTCGTACTTTAAATCATCTCCAGCTTTTAAGATACTGGCAGCATTTGGCCAAATGCTGTATTTGTCCACTTCAGTTTCCTCTTTGTCGTCTTCGTCTCTTTTCCTTTTTCTATCGGTCATGTAGCTGACCTCCATATTATGCTCCACCTCCTCTCCCAGTAAAGGAATTGAAACCTCTTCGTTGTCTGAATCCATGAAAGGCAGCGCCGCCTCACTTTTTTCCTCTTCCTGGGCCAGTGAAGTCTCTGGACCTTGTGGGGCATCAGCATGTTCTTCTACTTTAGGCGGAGATTGCTCTTGTGCCAGAGGTGCAGAGGTAGGAGAAGGTTCGGTTGAAGGAGGAGGAGACGGCTCCTCTTTTTGTTCCGGTTCAGACTGTTTCTGTTCACCCACAGACTGGCGAGGATCCCTGCTCTGTCTTGGATCTCTTCTCTGGTTGATAAGCGGAGCAACAGTTGACGACTTGACTAGTTCTTCAACTTTCTTGCCAAGTTGGAGCAAGTGATTGCTGGCAAGTGTGTTTGGAAGCAACAAAGCTGCGGCGGCTGTCTCTGTGGACGTCTGCTGTTCTGTCTGTTTCTGCAGTGCTTGATCTCCAATTCTTCGAAGATTTTCCAGGATCATCTTTGCATCAGGCACATTTTCAGCTACGGGCTTAGTTTGTGCCGGTACCACAGTTTTTACATCATCAAAAATCGAATCATCTTCAGGATCGTACTCCACATCGTCAGTTTCAGCTGCTTCCGCCTCAGTCGGCTTACAGGCCTCAGGCTTGATTAGCTCGTCAGCAGCCTTCTTGGTCACATTAAAGACCAGACTTGGGTCATACTCTTCTTCTGGATCATACGGTCTGTCGTCTTCATCTTCTTCTTCCGGTGTCTCTCTTGGATTTTGGGTAAACTGTTGGACAATGGGGTCCAACATTGTGGCGGTGGCAGGAAGTTCCCTAGTTTGATCAGATGGAGAGTTGGAAGCGTCCGAGTCCAGCTTTTTGTTCCTAAAAATCGTGTTGAGAATGGTTTGAAGAGGCGTGGCGGCTGATGCAGAGGCAGCAGCAGAGCTTCCGGATGTGGAATCCTTGCCAAGGGTGGCAGGTGTGACTGGAGCACTGACAGCCGACAACAAGGAAAGGACTGAGACGGCGGTGTTTGCAGTGCTGCTGCTGGGAGTCTCAGAAGAGTTAGATGGAGGTGAGCCTGGAGGAGTCGTGCTGAAGGGGATTTCAAGACTCTGCCGTGCGCTTCTCTCTGCCTTGACTGCGGGAGCGGGTTTTGGGAGTCCGGTTTCATCTGCGTCTTTGGTTTGAATTTTGGACCGTTTATCCTCCATTTCAAGCGGCGCACCGGCTCGCTTTCGGTCCTTCTGGCAGATCAGCAATCCCAGGAGGAGGTTGGGACGAGCTGGTTCGAGACCTGAGATGCAAAAACACAGGAACCAGAGAAAGAACTTCAAAATCCATAAAAATTAAACATTTAAGAACAAACAATAACAATGCTGATGTACAAAACAAAAAATACTGGAATGAGAGCTAAAAGACTGCCTTAGACGACAAAAAGGTATCAGAGAACCTCTCGCTATATTGGAGACATACATTCTTGCATTAAAACTATTAGCCAGATATCAGAACTGCCAATTTGCCTTTAACCCTCTTCATTAAATACATCAAAATGAAGGTCCTTCACCAATTTCAGTCTAAAAACACATCAATCAACAGCAGGTAGTTTCATGCATTGCTATGTTCAATAGAAATATGATAGACTCAAGACTGAAATGCATAATTAGGATTCATTTGGCCAAGTCTCCCTCGAGGGAATTTAACAAGAGACAATCCAGTGAGTGAATGGTTAAAAAATGTGTAACTCCTTCATTTTCTGTTGGATTCAAATCTTCCAACTAAATCATCAGATCAGACCTTAGAGAAACTTAACTGGTTTCTGCCAATGATGCGTCGGTACTATTAACTTGCTGACATTTGTTAGAAGCTTAGACGAGCAAATAAGGGTCTTGCAGGTCATTTAATGGATGCAGCACATAAACAGAATACAGTACTAAAAGGATTATGTAACATATATACACAGACTGGAACATATTTTCCTTTTAAACTGATTGAATTTATTTAAAATCTGTTCCCAGGACCCCATTTTTTCACAATTTGGTGAAAAACCTGACCTCTACACAGACTTGTTGGATCACCTTTATTCAACAACCAGTTTCAGAAAGTTAAAGTGCTGGTCTTCTATAAGCAGAAATGTGTTTGAATCCAACTTGATTCCTTGGTAGCGCTGAAGCACTTCACTGTATGGTTGGCCTCTTAAACGAAAGCTTGAACGAAGACTGACTTGAAACCGATTTATTAATCATATATGCATTTAACACATATACTGAGCCAAGTCTTGAGAAACAACAGATTGAGACTGGATGATGTGGCACCAATCTGCAAAGCAAACTTTATTGAAAATGTGCCATACAATTTCAAATACACAAAGAAGAATACAGAAGATGATACAAGCATGTTGGGAGACTCAAAAAGAAACATGAGCACCCCCTACAGTTAGAAAAAAGCTCTCATTCCAGTCTGAACAAAGAAAATATACTTACCGTGTGTTTGAAAAAATAATTTTTTTTTTTTTTAAAAATCACAGTTTGACAGGAAATTAACCAATACCACACAACACTTAAACAGCAACAGCAGTATTTCTATAATCCCTTCTAAATGCTTACCTGGCCCATCAAACGGTAAAAGCCTAGAGGGTAAAGGGTCTTTTGAGCCCAGTGGGATGAGATAGAGGTCTTTGATGCGCCGGTTGTTGTTGGCTACCACGCCAAATTTCTTTCTGCTGCTGAAGTAAGAGAAGAGCGAGACATATGCTACCTCTTCTTCCTCTGTGGCTGGCTGGAAACGGATCAGACACAGCTCCTGAAAAACACAAAGAGGGGGGAAAAAAAATAGAATTTGACACAAGAAGTTTAAAGAGGAAAAGCGCAGCTCTTATGCCAGTTAATCTTTCTCTAAACCAACCTTGGACAGAGACGTTTTCAGCTTCCCAACATAGTCCCAGACGGTGTTGGGAGATATCCTGCCTCCGATGTGGATGGTGTCAGGTAAATCCTGAACCACATTGACAAAGAAAACAGGTTGAATGTTTATGTGAACTGAAGTAAACACAAAATCTACTTGATGTATATATAAGAAAACAATGTACAACCCAAATTGGGTTTGGTGAAACTACCTCTTTCAGGTGTTCAAAGGAGCCCGACACCAGATAAGCTTTGGTCACAAACTTAGCAACTGACTGCATGTTGACAAATCCTTTCCATATCGTCTCCTGACCGTACAAGAAGATCGCCGTTTCCCCCTCAGGAGGAGGTTCAGCTGAGCTGTAATAAATTATAAACACCCTCCTTTTAGATAAGTTGATACAACACTTTAAAAAGTAGGTCTCAATTCAATATTTTGAGGGTTTTTTTTCATGCTGCCGTCGCAGAAAGACTGAACACCTTTTTTTCGTAGATTTGGACGTAGCTACTACTGGAGGCAGCGCTGGAGGCAGTGGAAGTGGCAGTGGTACTTTAACTCCGGCGTCCATCGGAGCAGCAACAGAAGCTGTGATGGGAGCCAGGACGGGCTCTGCTGTGTTACTGGTGGGTTTTTCGATGGCCGGTGGCACGACGCTAGCAGCGGAGCCGTGGCGGGCCATGCGAGGGTCTCTACGAGAGATGCTGACGGAAGAGACGGCGGGGGCGACGAGCGGAAGGGTCGGAGCTGGAGGCACCATCGTGTTCGGATCCTCCTGGTAGAGCTGCGGCGGAGTTTCTGGAACAACTGGTCCCGCGCCGGAGTGGTAGGGTGGAGCAACGGGCGGATGGGACGTCAAGGGATCTAGGGGAGGGTAGGCCGCGGCATTGACGGAAGGTGAATCCCCAGACCTGGATGACCTTGATTCGTGTCTGGGTGGTTTGGCGTCAGGCTTACTGGAGACTCTGGCCTTTTTGGATGCAAGTTCATCTTCAGTCTTTTGTCCTAGAAGACACATTTTTGAAGCATGAATATGGAAACAAAAACACTGGCGTAAACATAACAGCGTCATACTACCTTGAACCTGTCTTACCTGTGCATATTTTACAGTTGAGGTCAAACAGATGAGTCTTGTGTTCAGAAGTGGTGTCTTTAAGCATGCTGCTGAAAACATCCACCATGTTGCTGCCAGTGTTGCCGTCAGCAGAGGGCTGGGCGGACGCTGAGGGAGTTGAGCAAGCCTCGTCTTGGTCCTGAGGAAACACAAGAGGAACCCCATCAAACTTTACATGTAAAACACAATTCTTCCATCTTATGACACTTTCTTTTTAGCAAGTCATCCTAAGCAAATTGAAGATAGAAATTGCAAAGAGCGGCCAAATAAATCAAAAATATTTCTGTTTGCTAATATTTATTGGCTACTTTTCAGATTTCCTCATGCAAAAGCTTCATGCAGGCTGAAGGAAGATGCAGAAGAGAAGCTTGCCACCACTTACTGCCGCAGAACCCAAGCGAGAAGACGGCGGCGCCGTAGCGGAAATACATACATCTGCATCGGATGGGGGAGCATCGTCCATGTCTACGCTGTGGGAGCCCGTGTCGTGCCTGCTTCCATGTCTGGAATGCCCCGAACGGCCCCGAGAGTGACCCTGAGGACGGAAATTCAAAGATGTGTCTCACTGCTAATTGTTCCAAATCAAAAAAACAAAAAATTAATAATAATTTGACTTTTTTTCTAAACAAAACATAGTGCAACAGAAAAAGTGAGAGTGGATTTTTTTCTTTTAGCAAAAGAATTAAATAAAACCACTGTTTTCAAGCTTCACCCATCTCTTCCTGTTACTACTGAGCTGACGAATCCCCACAGCATGATGTAGCCACCATCATGTTTCACCAATAAAATAGTGTGTTTGGGCTGATGGGCAACATTAATGGCCCTCTAAAAGAAATCTGTTGCCATCAATTTTATTTAAAAGTGTCTGAGTAAAACCAAAGCGCAAAATACTCAGATCTTAAAAAAGAAGAAGAAAAAAAAAAACATTTTAATTTTCTTCCACTTTGCAATTCCATTTGCCAAACCATGAAAAAGGGTCACATGTTAAAGGAAATCTGATTTGTAAAAGCACTAGGAATTTTTACCTCTGAACTTTCAGGCTTTCTCCACTGGGATATTTCTTTGGAGAGCAGCTCTTCAGCACTTAGTCTCACCAGTCTGAAGGGAGTAACTTGTCCACCAATCACCCTGTAGAACAAACCCTGCAACACACACATTGTCCATCAAACATCCCCAAAACCTTGTAGGCTTGAATAACCGTTAAAACTTCCCTGCATGTGTACCATGCGCTCCTGACCCACTCACTTTGTTTTTAGGGTCCTTCAGGTTGAACATCAGGGTCCTGTATTTGTTCTTGTATTTGCTGTCGGTACTCAGGCAGAGGTTAAACATCTCCTTCTCAATACTGTATGCAAGTTTCCCCACCTCACTTTCTGTCATTTTCAGGTCGTCGCTGTCGCTCACCCTGACAGAGGAAAACACATTCTCAATGGTCAATAAGGAACAAAAAAAAATAAAACAAAGATGTTGCGCCTGGAGATGAGAGGAACTCACCTTTTGAAAAGAATGTCAGTAAGTGAGCGCCGGATGTTCTGCCTCATCTGGTTGTTGGCTGGTGGTCTCGCGGGGGACGAGTGGGAGGACGATCCATGTGGATGGGAATGCCTGGAAGACGAGGAGCGGCTGGATGAAGTTGAAGATGCTGGAGAAGATGGGACTCGGGAGGAGGAAGAGGAGTCTGGCTGACTCTGGGAAGGGGAGTCTTTCTGCTGAGGTTGCTTCTTAGGAATGGTGAAGTTCGACTTGGTGACTCTGAGGGCCCCTGTGACGTGAATTGGACCGGCGGGGAATGGAGATGGGTTGTGGGCCGGCGCCTGGCCGGGTTTCTTGGACTTCTCTGTAGTTTTGGTTGGTGTGGTCGTCTGTTTCTTGGAGACCTTGGAGCTGCTAGCTTGCGGAGAAGACTTCTTGCTCTTCGATGAAACCGCAGTGGATTTTTGTGGAGGGGACTTCTTCTTTCCTTTGCGTAGATTTGAGGACATTCTGGTGGGTTTCTCAGGTGACGGGCTCCGCTCCTTCTCGGTCTTCTCTTCTTTGGGAGGAGCTGTAAACCAAGAACAAAACCCAGTGTTTGTATAAAAAAAAAAAAAAAAAAAAAAAAAAAGAAAAAAAGTTGGCAAAATCTGTTCCTCCAAATATCAGCACTTGTTAACCAGTCTATTAATATGTCACAATAAAAACACCCTCAAATTAATATTACAATTTAACAATTTCTAAATCAGGAACCATAAATCGGTCACATCAGAAGGAATATAATATACTGAAAGATATTTAAAAACATGGCAAAAGACGACAAAAAACAAACATTTTATTTACGGCTGTGAAAGCTGGTGTGTTTTGGTGTTAATAAAACCTATTTTAAAATGGAAGAAAAGAAACGCGTTTAAAAAAATAAAAAAAATGAAAGAAATGGTCAAACTCCCCGAACCCAAATACAACAAACAAAAAAGAAATCTCAGAGATCAAGCATTACTGCCTGTTCAAGTTCAAATTGTTGGTCTATTAGCAGCAGCATCCAAGCAGCCAACATCTCAATCTACTATTTTGTGTTACTTGAATATTTTCTAGAACAGCAGCAGCTAGAAAAGCACTGTGTTCAACCCACAGCTACTGCTTGAACACTCATTTAAATTTAAACTTAATAATTTGGGAATAGTTAATGTTTTAATTTCATCAATAGGTGAGCAACATACTTGAAATAAGCATCTAAAGCACAAAACTCGACCTCTTAAGGTGAATTTGGGTGAAATCCTACTCATGGATTGTACAGGAACAAAGATCCACAGGTGGTCAATTTTGCAAAATTCTCAAAATTACATCTTTCACTTTGAGTTACTGTAGCTTTCATTTAAATTGTAGTCAACAGCTGCACACGTAATGTACCTCCAGTACCTCTAGAAAACCACAGTATTTTACGCAAAGCCACCAATGTCATAATGTTTTCTAGAGATTCTGTAACATATAAAATGGCAACAAAACTAATCAAATTTTCTACACTTTGGTCTGGTTAACCAAAAACAGCTGAACACAACTATTTTCTTATCTGACAGCATATGCTTATATAATCCTCACTCCTTCCAGTTGGTCACAAGTGGGAGCTAATCTCATAAACTTGTCCTTCATATGCATCAAATCCATTCCAGGAAGAGACAGGAAATCTTCAGTCTTCCACCTCCCTCTGAAGCTGGCAGATCTTCACCGCTCGTCTTCAGGGTCTCGTCTTCGCAGACGTGTCTCTTCCCCCCCACGCCGTGTTCACCGCTCCCGGCTGCTTCCGTAAAAAGGGTGCGGATGTTCACTTTTTACATCGACGTCTCTGGGCTTCAGCTGAACTTGGTCAAGACATCCGACAGCAAGCCAACAATGCTCGAAATTAATGGAGGCATCCAAAAAATCTGTTTATCACCTTTTATTTTAAAGCCAGTCACTTAGGAAAAATAAGTGGTGCACCACATTCAGTATGAATGAAACATCTCATCACCCCCAAACATGAAAGGCAGGTAAGTAAAAGGTTTTGGCTGCTAATAACAGCTCGACATCAGCCGTTCTCAGAAATTCCCACCTACCTGCAGCAGGAAGGACCTTTGAGTCAGACAGCAGTGGGATGTGATGAGGCTTGTTGTGGAGGGAAACCAGGAAGGTCATTGGAAGAGAGAGGAAAAAAAAAAAACTCCTAACGGTAGCACCTAATAACAAATCCACTTCATTCAGTCCACCTCAAACTGATTCTCTAAAAAGTGATCCCTGTGCTTTTGGTGTCTCCCAAATATTGGGGAATTATCCCAAAGGCATCAAAATGTCTAGTTCATTATGTTCTGATCCAGAAACAAAGCGTTTGCCTTCAAAACCGTTAACCTATTTCAGACCAGTGCATTCCTAACTTGGTTAACGCCCACTTTTATTATAAAAATATATATTTTATATACATAGAGAGATTCAAGTGTTTAATTTAAAGCTGCCAATCCCTTATAGCATCAGTTTAATCTCCTGAGCCACCAGTGTTGTATGAGGAGTGCCTTTTAATGTAAAACTCCTTCATTTTTGGTCGCCATTACTCCTCACACTTACCTGCTGCAACACTGCAAACCATTCATTATTTAATAAAGTCTCTGTTATTTAGATCATATTTCTCCTGCACAGACCAGTTTATGTTCTCCCCCAGAAACACGGGACGCTTTCCGAACGAGGTCAGCGTCACAGGAACCACACACACAGCAGGAAAACGACTAATGCACTTTAAAAACAGCAGCACTAGACCTTCAAGGAGATACATACACTTTTTGTTTAACACTGTTGGTGATATGGGTGTAGTCTTTTCTGGTGTTACTGCAATGTAATTATGGTCACTGGACCAGGAGGCAGTGGACGGCGGAGGCCGCTGCTCCTCGGCGTATTCGTCTTCGTCGTCCTCGTCCAGGTCGGGGCTGAAGTCTTCGTCGCTGTCCGACGCCCTCTGGGTCTTCTTCTGTGCCTTCCCGTCGGCTCCACCCTTCTGGACAAGGAGAGGAGAGAGACAGATTTACAAGTCAGAGAAAATTCTACACCACATGAATTCAGACTGGTTACAAAGACTCAAGGAAATTCTATCAACTCTGATGGTGAGAAACACATCTCTTAGGTCTTGCGGTCACAGAAAAAAAGGCAGTTCATCGCCGTTGGCAATGCATTAAGAGTTCTAACTCATATTAGAACTCACTGGTCACAGAAACCACAAACTTAGACTGAGGAAAGGGTTCACACCAGAGATGAGAGGCAGGTGAGAAAACTAGAGGGATTTGCTTAAGGTGAGACACTAAGCTAACAATTATTACACAAGCCCTGTAACATTCCTCCCCTGATTTGGAATCAGTCAGAACACTTTCAAAACGTGTCCATCAGCTCTACGTGAGGGGAAACTGGATTTATTAGTATTAATCCTCTGCTAGTCCAGAGGATGGAGTGATTTTGGTAGTGTTAAGGGGAAGTAGCGACAACTAGTTAAAAAAAATATTTATTCAGCTTTTGATAAAAATAAAACAGTCTTAAAAATTGGGTGTTCAGTCAAGGGATCCCATCTCTAATCCACAACAGCTTGTTTCCTTCACCATTAAATGTGTCCCAAGTTCAGCACACCCCAAATAAATGGGTTAGCTACCTCCTGGACATGCAATCAAGTTTTACTAAGTCCTGGTAAAGGATCATTATTTGATCCAGGTGTGTTCATGCAGAGATGCCTCTAAAAGGTTCTGGACAGTCGCCCTCCAAAACTGGACTTTAACACAACCTGTGTCGAAGCAAAATGGCTCCCATGTCGCTCTCGTTCCCATTAAACATTAACATTTATTACTTCACACCGCATTAGTCCTGGTCAGCATCTGTCTGAGTAAAACAAGTTATTTTTGCTGGCAAACACGGTTTCAGATCTGGAGCAATAAGATGACACTAGATCACAATTATTCATTATTGACCTTGTGACGTACAAAACGCAGAAATATGGCATCATCTATGAGGGACAGCTGGATGTTCCAGCTGAGCTGACGGACATCAGTTCTGTTTTCCTCCACTTCGTATAGCCACATAAACCAACTTTCATGTACATACAGTCTAACGCATTTTTAAGTTTGCAGCATGGTCAGACTCAGTGTACCTTGAATCTAAAATATTTAAATAGATAATCACTATTGCTTAGAAATGTTTACTAGGAGACTCCTCCATGGTTACAATCCTGCAAAATTCAGATGCAACTGATCCAACACGCCTAAATCAGACGGCTCAAGTCATTCAACTCCGCATGGGCCTGGTAACGAGCCGTTCCATCAGATCCAGGTGTTTTGGATTCAAGACGCATCTAAAAGTTGCAGGATAGTAGCTCTGAGGGACTGGACGATATATACTTTTGCTGTTGCTTATTATAATTTAACAGTTACATTTTTACACAATGAAACATGCTGAATGTATTTCACCAGTATGCATTTGTAGATCATAAAAGAAGTAATTTCTTAAAAAGCCGTTTCACAATAGAGTTCAGAAACTTAGCAGGCAATTTGAAAAACATTGGTTTGCAAGAAAACAGGTCATACACAATATCTATTTTGACGTCTTGTACTAAAAGTCCTCACAAACACTAGCTTAGGCCAAAGACGCATGTTTAAGGGAACAATAACACAGAAGAATGGATGTCTGTCAGCTTCACAAGCTGTGGAGAAATTTGGTTTGTAATTTATGAGTTAAAAAGTTGAATCAGTTCTGGAGCGGCTCTAAGAACGGGTCCATCGCCTGGTCAAAGCTGTAGAAAAAAAACTATCCGTTCAACGTTCAAGAAAATCTAATTATCGCATAATATTTGTGAAATATTATGCAACAAATACAATTTGTCCTGTAAAGGCAGAATACTGCTGATATTTAACATCCTAAGAGATTTAAGAGGAAGCAGTGAACAGAAACTTCAACAACGCATTCTGTTCTGTTTGAGATTAAAAATCATTTAAAAAGTAGTATTCATTTTGATGATCATAAACAAATTAAGATTTCTTTTAAAGTTGCAACATTTTACACCTTCAGAAGATGACCTATGATGACATAAAAGTCCTAATCTTATTAAAAACGGTCAGGTGATTTTTTTCTTCTTTGTCTTTGACACAATTATTAGATAGTGGACATTTGGAGATGCACAATATATACATATAAAAAAACAAAACAAAACATGCAATTGCAAAACTGTGGCTGAATACAGTTAGATATCAATTGTTCTTCAATCTGGATGCTCCCACCACATTTTGTGAACTTTAACCTCCGAGCCACTACAAATATACGTCCGATGTGGATCTTGACGACAAAGTTCAACCTAACCAGCCGAATGAATCACTGGCATGCAGAGTTTGCCTGCATGGCACCGATATCCTACCAAACGTGGCATCCCAGCAGTCTTTTGTGATCGCTACACGGCACTCGTATTGTGCCGGCGATTTTGACTTGATATGGTGTGCAGCTGCAGAAACATTAGGAGCTGCTTTCCACAGGCTGAAGAGTCATTTGGTGTTCCCCAACAGTGGCAGATTGTGATGAAATGCAAGACAACATTTAAACATGTTCATATTCTGAAATCACAGTTAGCGTCAGCTAAAAAGCTCCAAGACCACACATATTTCACATTCACAGCAGATCCTTATTGAGTTTAATTAAAGCACGATTAAAAATGCAGAGGGCGAGCACAACAAGCAGTTTGACACCGTCGTGAAAAACATTTTTCCTTCTGAAATCAAACTCTGGTTGGAAGAACACTGTGACAATTATAAAACAAGTCCTAGATTTAAAACAGCCCAAACACTCTAAAGCTTTCTTTGGTGCTCAGTCATAAACCCCCCCTCTGATTCTGACATGTAAACATTGTATGTTTAATATTCCTGCCACAGGTCTGCAGTTATCCACAGCATATAAAAAAAAAACTGTTTCCCAACCCTTATTGGACATAACCAGTGCTTTCAGGGGAAACCGTTTCAGGGAGTCCGGGGTTACCTTTGCTGTGGACTTGTTTTTCTGAGGCATGCTCTTGTC
Source organism: Poeciliopsis paucimaculata (assembly GCA_903067055.1). Classification (NCBI taxonomy): domain Eukaryota; kingdom Metazoa; phylum Chordata; class Actinopteri; order Cyprinodontiformes; family Poeciliidae; genus Poeciliopsis; species Poeciliopsis paucimaculata. Next base: position 28,948 of record CAEGAD010085069.1, on the reverse strand, counting down.
CTTCTGCTTGGGCTCTTTGACGTCAGTGATGGACTTCATGGCTGCAGCGGCGTGCTTCAAGATGCAGTCGTTGCCGCAGTACACGGAGTCTGGCTGGGCGATGCTGTCGCAGCCGGGGCCGATGCATTTAGGCAGGGAGGAGTCATCCTCCGCCCGCTGCTTGGCCGCCTCCTCGGCCGGCGTGGTGTTCACCTCGACCGGCGTGGTGTTCACCTCGACCGTCGTCTCCACCCTCTGCTCTGGTTCTGGTGGGGCTTTCTGCTCTGCTGCTGACGGGACCTTCGGCTCCACAGCCAACGCCGCCTTTTGGTCTGCTTTGGGCTGGGCTGGCTGATGAATAGCCTGATTTAAATCGGCGTGGAACAAGATTAGCAAATAAACAGATCACTTCATATTGCAGGTCTGCCCTAAGCATACGGTGAATAAATGTGTCAAGAAAACAGGACTGGAACGATTACTCGATTTTCAAAATGGTCAACAAATTTAGTAATAGAATGTTAACTGGACTATACGGCCTCAAAAAAGGCCATTTGCTGAAAATGTAACATTCAGAGCCACGATTAAGCCAAAACTGTACAAAATACACATACGATTATGATAAAAATAAATTTTTCTACAAATCCGTTTTACCCAAAACTCCTCTGGTGGCAGTTTCAGCTTCACCGGATCAGATTGGAATAGAATGCTGCTTTTAAATGTTGGGCAATAAAATTACCTTTTATTTAGAAATGAATTGACTTGTTTTAGTTGCATTTATTATGTTTCTAATATTGTATAAAAAATGTTTAATGAAATAAAAAATCTGCACAATATGCCCATTTTTTAATGCAATTAATTGTCAGACTAACCGATTAATTGTCAAACTAATCGATTCATCATAAATAAATAAAAAAATCAATATTAGTTGCAGCCCAACAAGAAAAGAAGCCAAGGATGAAAACAGATGGATGATGAGGTGTATATTTTCATAAAGCCTACTCTGACCCAGGATGACGATATGAAACGTTTCCAGCTGCAGTCACCTACCGGCTGGAAGATTTTTATCTTCTTCTTCCCAGATGGATTAGTCGCTTTCTCTATCCTGCCTTTGATGCCCTGATCTTCCGCCCCGCTCGCTGTGAAAAGCGGAGCCGCCCCTTGAACAGATGATGGATTTAGCCCCGTCCCGCCAGCTGAGAGTTTCTCAGCAGATACGGAGGAAGCCGAGGCGGTAACCTGAGCAGAGACGTCTGCTCTGGGTTTGTTCGCCTCTGCGCTCGTGGGAAGAACGGCCATAGCGGGCCGGACCACCTGGTTCTTCTTCGCGGTGCAGTTGGGGCAGATGTAGTCTTCCCCGTTTCTCTCCATCAGACGCCCGCGGGCCTCGGTGATGCCAACGCAGTCGCCGTGGAACCATTCCTCGCAGCGGTCGCAGCAGATCATAAACCTACCGAGCAACACGTGGAATACAAACCTCACTCTCACATAGCTACGAACAGAGATGATTGGTTAACCTTATATTTACGAAATTAATGTAGAGACAAACCAGAAATAATGGAAATCGGTGGACTTCTGTCATACTCTGATTCAACTATTCTATGTTTTGTAAATAGCATATTTTATTGGGATTTTATGTCAGATGTAGATCAAGTAGCAGATACTTAAAGGATTTCAGAAGTTGCCTCTTTAGTGTGCAGACTTGACCCGTGTGTAATTTACTACCAGCAGAAATGTTCTGTGAAGGCCTCACTAGAGAACACACAGCATTACAAAAACCAAGAAGCACACCAGTAAAGCACACACTTATCAAGTGGGAAACAATAATTTGTTTTATAGTTTTAAAACATCTAAATAACTATAAAGTTTAAAGTGGAGTTGTGTTATAAAACAATATCACAAGCGTTGAAAATTACTCTAGGATCAATCATCTGAAAATTTACCATGACATGCTTTACTGACTAAATGTGGCCTTTGTGGAAGAGGATGAAGAGGAAGGTCCTTTTTCTGGATGCCATAAAAAGTGCTACTGCAGTTTATCACAACTCGTATAGAGAAGACAGCAACAATCTGGTCATTCTGGCAAAAAACATGAACACAACCCATTATCAACAAATACGAAACACTTATTAAAAAGGAAACATGGACGTTGGTCAAAGGGGATGAATGAAGCTAAACCAAGGCAAAAATGAAAAAAGATATTTCAGATATTACAAGAAAAAAAAAAGAAAAACTGACTTTCTTCAAGTGGAGGATGGAAGAAGATCACCCTCCAAACCTAACGCTTTCCTCCCACTCTGCTCTACCACAATGCACTGCAGGCTTCTGCACCTAGGGGTGACTGCTCAACACCACTTAGGAAAAATGCTGTGTGGTCACGTTACTTTTTCCTATTGTGTTTCACATACTTTGAGTACAATTTCGAGTCAACTTTTCACTTATTATGTATATAAAAATATATATTAATATTGTCAATGTCAATATTGATTATATGCAGATATAATTTATATCAATATCAAAATTTTCTGACTTTTAGGTTTGTTTCTGCATCTTTTATTTGTTTTAAGCTCAACCTGCCAACTGGGACTAGAAATAGAAATTAGTCACCTGGTTATAATCTCATGTAATTTACTTGTAAATGTTCACCAATACATATTGGTCTATTCCAAAACTTAAACTTTACTGTTCTGACTCAGCAGCCCTACAGTAAACATAACACTCCCATTCAAATGGTGGAACCAAACATACAGCAAAAAGAAAGCAGGTCAAATCATAATCAAAGCGAGTAAAGAAATAGAAAGCTTGTTTTAGGATATAAAATGATGAGCGGACTTTTATTTTTTCAGCATGGATAATTGTTATCTTGATCAGGATAACATTTTGAAAGATATGAATCCTTTTCATCCTACTTCAAAATTAAATGCTACGTTGTGTTGGACAACCACATAACATCCCAATAAAACGCATTAATGTTTCTAATAATTGCATAAAAACATGAACATGCTCATTTTTCAAGGCATTGAAAACACCGATTTCTGATTAGCCAACTGAAAGAGGAAGGAGCCATAATGACAACATACTGAATAAAACAAACCGTTTGTTGTGTTTCTGCCGGCAGATACAGTATAGCGCGTTGGGGTCATAGCCTCCTTCGTCAGACTCCTCATCTGAAGACGCAGATGAAGACGAAGAAGTAAAGGACTCATCATCGTCATCATCATCATCATCTTCCTCCTCCTCCGTCGTCTCGTGCTTACTCATCTTCCCGGCTGCTTTGAGTTTTGTTTCCTTCTTCACGGGAGCCGTGTTTCTGCTCAGAGCTGCAGGAGCTTTAGCCGGTGTGGGGCTCTTCTTAGCTATCTTCATCTTATTGATGTAAGTCCGGACTGGTCTGCGAGTCATTACTGCAGGTGTGTCTGTGTCCTCGTCATCGGTCTCCTTTTCTGTTTCACCTTCAGGTTCATTCGTCTCCTCGGTAACCTTCTTCTCGGCACCCTCTGTCGCCTTAGCGCCCGGATCGAGTTTGACATCTTTCGTCTCCTCGCTGTCATCTTGTGACTGACCTTCATCTTTACCGTCTTCCTCGTTCTCAGAGCTCCCCTCATCCTTGACCGCAGCTCTCCCTGAGGTTCTCGTCTGCCGGCCTCCTTGGGTTTTCTTCTGCGCTTGCTTCCTGGTGCTGCTTCTTGTCCTCCTCTCCGGAGACTCCGCTTTGTCCTCCGCCGCCCTGGACTCGGCGTTCCCATCAAAACTGGCTTCGGACGCCGTTTCGGCATCGGTTGGCGTTTGGGAAGGAGGATCTCCGCTTTCAACGCTTGGAGGAGCGCTTTTCCTAGAGCCTCGCTTTGTCGTCATGAGGAACTCCTCCAGTTTGTCCGTTCGTTTGGGCTGCCGTCCGCTGCGCCGCACCGGACAGCGGCTCTCAGGACTGTCTGTCGTTGCCTCCACTGGCATTGTGCTCTGCTGCAGTGGACCAACAGAAAGTTTGAATGTTTTGTTTTTTTTTACTTCACGTTGTGGCCTTCAGTGCTGCAGCTGGCTGCTTTAGCAACTCTGTAGCCAGACTCTCAAAGTCATTTGAAACAGTCGCTTTAGTCCGCTTTCTGCTTCTTGAGAGCCTGCAAACAGTAACGACAGACAGTCAATCAACTAGGTGCACTATAGCAACAATGCCACAAAAAAACCAACTTATTGTTAAAAAAAGAAAAAGAAATCGCTTACCATCTATTTAACTTAAAATTGCTAAAAACATCATCTAATTTGTACCCTCAACAACAGAAGTAAATAAAACCGCAATAGAATGACTATGGGTCACTGAAATACTGATGGCTGTCCATTAGAAGTAGTGCTGGGAAACCGTAGTGCCTTTAAACTGTTATACTTCCACACATTGTTGATACTGTATGGCTCTGACAATGCTGTTATATATATATATATGTATATATATATATAAAAGTCTTCTTAATGTCATGCTATCTGTAAGAAGACCCAAGACATTTACGTTATTACTAAAGTTACTATGAAATAAAACAGACTTAGAGATTATTGGAGTACAGCAGCCTGCACTATGTCCCCTAGAGGGCAGTGTTTTCAAGTCAAGATAAAGGTAAAATCAACATTTTCAAAAAAAATATATAAATAGTTCCCATGTCCTAAAAATAAAAGGAAAAAGTTAAGAGGGAAGGATTAATTCAAAGGACATTCTACTCAAAGATAAGAGTACAAATTTTATGTATTTTTATACATGCCTCAAAGGATCATCTTTGTTCCTAATGTATATTATATATTTTATCCAAAATATGATTTGTTCATTGGTTTACACTTTGCATAACATACAGAGATCATTACATTCTGCATTATAAAGTAGAGCAATTTTGTTAATATTCAATATAAACTCTTATTAAAGGGCATTCTGTAAGGCATCACCCTGATAAGCAAGCAGATTTAAGAAACTCTTTCATGGCTTGATTTTCTTTTTTTTAAAAGTGAAGTATCACATCCGCCCCCAAACAAAACCACTGCTTCTTCATTAATTTTGTCACAAATATAAAAGACAATAAAAAAAGTGTCTTGGAGTATTTTTTAAAAATGACTGAATTCTAATGTTGAAACTTAATTTTGACCATCATTCCTTTAACTGTTCTTAACTAATTTCAGAATTTTATTTTAATCCCCCCGTCTATAATATAAATGAAAAAAGGGCTGTTGAAAAATAAAAACAATGTAATTATTATCCATTATGATCCATACCTGCACGTCAGTAGTGATGACTTGTCAAGCAAAAGGACATCAGATTAATTATCATCAGTGTCAGGTTGAAGGTTCTATAAGAGAAAAAAAAAAGAAAAAAACGATTTAGAACCAAAGCAGTCTCTTTCACTCTCACACACACACACACACACACACACACACACACACACAGGGACTCAGATACAACCATGTGACAAAATTAGAAAAATAAATCAGATTGATCTTTCTCAAATACACCAGCATGGACAGGACTGATATCGATTATCCAATGTATTTAAATTACTCGACAGTCTCCTAATTACATAAGGGACTAGTAAATAACCATATTTACAAATATGAATGTGGAGAGAAAAACACCAGAACCCTTAATAGGAAGGCGATTTTAAAAATCACAATATTAAAATATTAAATAAACACATGTTTTTTTAATAATCAAAGCATGGGTCATATCATGTTTTCAGCGTTTGTATTTGTTGCGTTTTAAGCGCAGCAAGGCGTTGAATAAGATGCGGTCACGACTCCGAGCCACGTGAACCAAAGGACAAACAGTGGCCAGGAAAGATGGGAGGGGCTCGTCCATAAAAGAAAATAAATCACACACCATGTTAACGATATTCTCATGTTAAATCGCCTTCGACGAGTTGAAGCGATTCTCGGCAGTGATAACGAGCTGTTGACTGGGGCACACGGTAAACAGGTCGAGCTGTTCCCACCAAAACCGGACGGGCTGCACACGGCCTTCTGCACGAGCGCATTACAGATGCCTGATCGAGACGTTACATACCAACAGATGCTATATTCATAAAAAATTATGCGCTAGCATAGCTTATAGTGGGACTGAGTACAACCAGGAAATAATATTAAAGTCTCTAGAACCCGTATGTTCTTTTACCCCACATGTTACATAACGATGATTGAAAAAAAACACAACACTCCGCCAAAACCCTTTTTGTGGCGTTAGCTAGCGGTAATCCGGGCCACGCCGTCTCAAGCACCACCGATCAGTAAAAGCGTAAAAGAGACATAAAAGTGCGCCCTCACTGCACCCCATAATACTTACAGACTGCGTTGCTGTCATCTCTTTGGTCCTAATTTGTATTTAGGTCTCGCAACGTGGAGGTGAACGCTGCAGAACGTGCACTCGCAAGCCAACGCGCTAAGCTAACCTTTTTAGCGGCTAAGGCGTTTTTATTCCCCGGCATTTAGGTCTCCCTCGTATAAATAACGCAAATACACACCAGTCGAAAGGCCTCCTTGTTAAATTCTACACGCTAAACTCGTCAAATACCAACCTACGTTTAATTGACGCAGTTACCTTATCCACAGCTAAAACGGGTTTCGCTAACGTAAGAGGCATCTTTGTTCAGTCTCAACGCTGCCTTCAAGTAGGATTATTGAAATCAGTAACACTCGAGAATATCATAGAAACGTTAAATACTTGCTAATATGAGTCTGAAATGTTTTTTTAATGTACTCACCTACATGTTAGAAATACTGACGCTATGCCCTCATTTCTGTCAATCCTCCATTTTCCAATCCCGTTGGATCTAACTGACTGCGGCAGATGGCTGACGGTTTACGCAAAACGCTTTCTGTTACAGCGCCACCCACTGGTCTGGAGGAGAACTGGGTTGATGCAGAATGTAGTGCTTTTTTATTTCAACAAGCTAGCGATTAGCATGATATATTTCTTTTGAACTTAATGTATGAATAGAGATTGTATTTAAATGCAGAATTAAAAAAAAAAACCGTTTTATCATCATACAGTAAATGAAAGTACCCCAGCATACTCAGACTGTTTTAGAATAACACATCAAATAAGAGCTGAATAACAAAGATTACAAAACAGTTGCATTTTTTTTTTGCCACCAGTCTCTACAATCTACATTTATCATCCATTAAGATCCATTAACATAGGCTATATTGTATAACTGTATAAAGGCTTTCCATTGAGCTATATGTGCATATTTCTGTTTTGTGATACCAATGCATGCACTTAGATCATTTACACTAACAGCTTAATGTATGGAGCAGCAAACATGTTTTTGAAAAGTCCATAAATAATGGTAAACTAAGTCTTAATTTTGGAAAGGCATCCAACATAAAACAGCTCAGACACAACATAGTAGTAAAACATACATAATTTTACATTTTCATGTTGGGTTATGACAAGGTCACAGCAACATTTTCAGTACTTTTTTCTGTGTCACAGTCTTTGTCTGAAGAGGCAGACACTGGGGCATCTCTGTGGGTATTAGGGCCGCTGCTTGTCTGCCCTGCACCTTTGTTTGGCACTTCTGCTGCTGGCTCAGCCTCAGGTTCTTGCTGTGGGGCTGTTGCTACAAGAAGAACACAAGTCAAAAAAATTGTCATAAGTGTAAAGAATGTAAACTTATTATGGAAAATGGCCAAATGTTATTACCAGATGGTTTACATATACTGATCACAGACACAAATCATATTTACTCTGCACTATTACCAATCTATTCATGTCACTGTTTTACAGGGTGGAGCGATTACAAAACATACAATTTCAGTGAATTTTGAAAACAAGAACCGGATGGGTAAATGTGAATTTATGGCGTATTTTCTCACACAAGGTCAAAATTAGATACAAAGAATCTATTATATACATGTTCCCTCATGTTCCCGCATTCAATTGTTGGCTGAAAAAATGAAATGATTGAAGTTGTTTTGTATCATCGGTCAACTAAGAAAACATAATGTTTCCAATAAATCGTAAAGAGCCCAATTTATTAAAGAGACGTGATTATTTTGGATATAGGTAAACATCTGATCTGAATTGTTCGCTGCAAAAACACAAAATCTTACAAATATTTTTGGTTTAGTTTCTAGTGTAAATATCTTAGCACACTTGAAATAAGACAAAAATAACTTGCTAGTAACTTTTCAGCAATATCTAGGATCTTGTTTTAAGTCAATAATTCACTAACATTGATGACAAAGTACAACAGTACTTACAAGTGAAATAATCTGCAAGTGGAACTCATACTTCTACATCAATATTGAAGAATTATTGACTTAAAACAAACTCCTACTTCTTGTTGAAAAGTGACTCATAAGTTAGGTTTGTCTTATTTCAAGTATAATAAGATATTTCCACTAGAAACTAGACCAAAAATACTTGGTAAGATTTTGCGTTCTGCAGCGCAGCTTTTGTTGTTATAATCCTTAGTTTTGATTCTGGCTCTATGTCATTACCTGACTGAGTGCAGGACTTCATGTGTTCTGGCCAGTGAGCTTGCTGACACGGGTAATCGCAGTAGCTGGTGTTCCAGCAGCAGTAGAAGATGGCCTCCTTCCTGCAGTTTGCGCACCATTGTTTCTTCTTGGTCTCATCCACAGCCTGCTGCTTCTCCAGCTCCATCTGCTTCTTCACTTCGGCCATCAGCCTTTCCCTCTCCTGCTCCAGACTCTGTCTCATTTCTGCCATTGTCAGCTCTGCATCGGAGAGCAAGAGAAGACCCAAACAAAAGAAAAAAAAGGAACGTCGTGATAATTAAGACAATGTACTAATGCAGTGAGGAGAAAATGAATGAGGACCTCACCAAGATTGTGCTTCATTTCAGACAACTCCTGCTGATGCAGCCATTGTAGTTTTTCTATTTCAATTCTCAGCCGTTTTATCTGCAGGAAATACATCAAGGGGTTTTATGTACAATTCTTTATAGGAAAAGTGTTCACCCATCTTCAAATGTTTCAGATTTTTCATGTTAGAACTCAGAAAGTTTTATCACTTGAAATGTAGTCAGTCTCTCCACAGCTCGGAGTAAACACTTACCTCTCCTATTGTGTTCCCTGAAGAACCTTTAGAGAGGTCATTGTACATCTCAGTCATTGTACCTTTAATTGCATCCATTATCTGAAAAAAATAAGATTATTTCATGAAATGTGCAAAAAAAAAAAAAAAAACAAGCTTTTGATGTTCTGGATTTCAAATTAACTGTCATGAAGGCTGCTAATATTGCAATGAACTGAAACAGATTATTTTATTTCATTTATTTAACATCAGATACCCCTCTAGAAGGAAGCAAAAACCGATTATTGGTCCATTATGGATCCTTTAACCAAATTAGGATAGGTACATGAGCTATGCAAAATATATTCATTGCATTTTTTGCACAAAATCATCTAGATAATGTGCTTTGAGTCTGGTCAGTTCTGCCTATTGTGAGCACGATTTTTAGGGCATCTTGTCACTTTAAATCCAAATAAGTTAATGCTGGCCATGCCCACAAGTACCGAAAATGACTGCAAACAGATGCACAATTATACAACTGGACATCTTTGAAAAGCAGAAGTGGAGCTTGCTGCACAAGCAACAAGAATGTAGCAAGTGGTTTCTGAATGGTAAGTCAAAACATTTGGCTTTTTCCAGGAGACGTTGAACAGAGTATATAGCGCTAAAACCAGCTACCCAAATGTGCTGGAGCTCAGTTTGGGTTGCTAGGTCAGTGGTTGAGGTAACAAAGCAATAGAGGATTTTAAAATGGATAATTTAGCAGATCAACCTATTGCCAGAAAACTGTTGGGTGTTTTTTTAAGTGCTTGTGCTGTTAGAAGCTGTTAAGACCCAAATGGAAAAACAAGAATGTGGAAAATGTTAACTTTGCATAACAGGTCCCCTTTAAGTCTTGCGAATTAAAATGAATCAAAAATGAAGGAAAAAAAAAAAAAGATACTAACTTTATTTGTATATTTTGCAATATCTGCAGCCACATCTGCCGAGGCAGTGGGAATATACAGGTCTGTTCCGGCCGGCGATGACGCAGGTGTGCCCAAACCTGACAGAGCTCCCATGGTAACAGAAGCTGGACTGCTAGGTACCAAAGTACCAGCAGGTGTGGACGTGCTGATGGATGGGTCTTTTTGTTGAACGGCTAAAATTAAGAACGCAAACATCAATATTATGGACAAGCAGAACGAAGCTCAGGACGAAAACCGTGAGACTTACTCTTAGCAGCCTGTCTTGTCTGATAGCGAGAGCTTTGTGAGGACTGCTGCGCTGAGGACGACGACAAAGGAACGGCCGCGGAGCCATTTCCCACTACTTGTGTCTGGGTCAGAACCTGGGCCTGGCTGTGTCTGGGCGAGGATGCTTGCGTTTGTGGGGCCACGACGAGCTGCTGGGTTTGCTGCTGCCGCTGCACTTTCTGCATGTGCCACTTCTGGGAGGACGTCTGAAACTTTGCAGCGGGACTCCACACGACGGCTCGCTGAACCACCGGCACCGTCTCTCTGGGCAGCAGAGGGCGCTGTTTCTTCAAAGCTGGTGCAGCTGAAACTGATGAGGAAGGTGACAGCGTTGTGGCGGTGCCGGAGACGGACGAGCGGCTGACTGTGGCGGGAGAGGAAGTAGTGAATTTGACCATAGTGACAGGAAGGGCCATCAGAGACTGCGTGGAAACGCCGGAGGATGTGGAAGTGGAGGTGGAGTTTGACGACGGGAGCCCCGATGTGGTCAAAGCTTTTCCTACGTACGACAACGAAAAGGAAATTTTAACCCAAAAAAAAGCTACACCTGCTCCAAAGTTGTGGATAAAATAACGGTCTTGAAGATTCTTTTGTTATTAGACACCGAGTTATTTCATGTCTCGTCAGACATACCTGACATGTTTCAACGTAGTTCAATCTTCAGAGGTGTCACGGCTGTTGTTCTCAAAGGTGGTGACACCTCTAATGAAGACAGAAGTACAACGTCGAAACATGTCAGGTATGTCTGAAGACTGAGTATCTAATAACAAAATGCTTACGATTGTATCACATGTGGACAAAATGATTTTTATTGATATGTTACGGATAAACTAACGAATAAGGACCATCTCCATGCCCTTTAACTTCACCTCAAATGAACAGAATGGTTGAAGCTTGGAAGTTGAGTCTCTCAGCGAGGAAATTATTCCAGACACACATCAGAGCTGGTGTTCGAGTTGATAAAGGAAGCTAACATTAAGCCCCTTCTCACCTTCAGATTTCCCAGCAGTTGACTCTTTGACAGTGCCGTCTTTTCTGCTTCTCTTTTTCTCCTTGCCAGGCTGTTCTTCCCCAAGATCGATAACCAGCTCCTTCTCTGAGTCAGAGTCCTCGGTGGGAACTGTCTGTTTTGCCTCCTTTAGTTTCACCTGACACTTTTCTTTGGACACCGGGGCTTCTAGAGCTATTTCAGTCATATCTGGGTTCTCTTTACCCAAACCAGTGCTTGTTTTCTGTTCAGTTTCGCCATCAGACACAGACACACTGGAATCATCCATGGTGTTTGGCACAAGTGGGTCGGCTTTGTCTTTCTCCGTCTGGCTTACAGAAGGTTGCTCTTTCGCTTTACTCCTATTGGGCACCTTCTGCGGTTCCCTTTTGGGGGCAGAGTCTTGGCCAGGCTTAGACTTTGACTCTTCATCTGTGGCGTACTCGCTCTCGCTGGAGTCGGATTTGTCAGAGTCTTCAGAGTCGCTTTGCTCCACACCTTTATAAACGTCCACTGAGATTTCATCAATACCTACAAAGCAAAGACAGAGACGACTGTCCAGTCCAGGGAACCACAATATTTAGCTTATTAAGAGTAGTCCGTGTGATAAATGTCCAGGTTTCCATACTAACCCAGCTGTGCCTTGCAGCTCTCAATTGTCTTGTCCAAGTTTAGCTGGAAGCGGCTCCTGATCTGTCGTTTTGGAGAAGTGAGGGCCGGAGCGGCTCCTTGTTTCTGCTGAACCGTCTCACTGAGCTCCTTCAGATCCATTTCTGCTTTACTTCGATCTGAAGGGGCACAAAACAATCACCGTAACTCCATAAACCAAAACAGAAAGATTTGGATGAAGTATCCATATTTTAGCCATCATCTTCATTATTGTCATATCTTAACAAAAAAGGCATAAAAGATTCACCTAGATTAAGGTTTAGGATGCTTCCGGTCTGTGGCGCCTTTTCCTGCTTGGGTGTGTCAGGAGTCTGAGAGTGGGGTGGTTTCGGGCTGTCTAGGGAATTTCCTGTAAAAACCAAAAAAATGGAAAGATTGTATGGAAGAATACCTTTTGCATGATAAACATTCTCTACAATTCAGCTAAAAAAATGCAAAGCTCTAGTGGGCGCATACATCCAAATTAGCAAAAGGACACCTACAACTGATATTAAAAAAAAATGTAAGTCTTTACACCTAGATGATCTTAAAGACCTTTTGAAAGACAGGGTGAGAAAATAGTCCCAAGTCAAGACGTGGCACTATATATATGCTGAAAAGGGTTAGAAGGAAGAAGCAGCTTTAAAGTTTGCTCACTTGTGCAATCACATTAATTTTTTTCCTTTGACATGTTTGCCAGTAGGAGGGATTCAGAAAGCAAAAAAACTAAAAAAGAAATCAAATAAATTTTTTCATTGCAGATTTTTATGGCTTTTTTAAAATCTTTCTTATCTCCAGCTGTCACAGCAAGCATAAAATGGACAAGTTTCTGACAAGAAAAAGACCAAAGAAGCCATCCAGCAGCCCTGCTGTGAATCACTCTGCTGTAGGACCTTAAAGACCTCATGGCCGAAGGTATCAGGCAGCATTTGTGCTAAACAAACGTAAAAATGATTGAATAGTGAATGAAAGTGAGGAAAAGCATTCTAAAAGTTGATGTTTCTTCTCATATTTTGTGTCATTGTCAGTGGGGAACCTCTCGTCCTACATTACCTACAGTTAACATCGGAAGTGCTATAATCCCTATTCATCTGTTCCAAAACATAAGACAATGATTCAAGTTTAAGCTGAAGAGTGATTAAAATTAAACATCTGGTGCTTTTAAAAAAAAAACAAAAAAAAACTTGTTGTAAAGTCTAGTCTAGTCTCCTAAAATAAATTGTAGCCAATTGGTCATAAACTGGGACCCCAGTAAAGAACTTAATTTTGTGCAGGCAACACAGGCCAGCTCATTTCTCTTAATGTCAGCCAACGGTCAGATTAAAAAGACGCATAGCTGCAGTTTTGTTTAACATTTATTTGGGGACTTATTTTTAGTGGGGAATAGTGAAGACATATTTGCTTTGTACAAATCTACATGAGATAGAAATGATTCAACACCACAAAATGCAGCTGTGTTGGTACCTGTGCAGTCGGTGGACTCTTCTCCCGCACTGGACTGCCTGTTTGCAGATTTTGTCTGTGTCCCGTCTGCCGTTTCCTGCTCCCCATCGGAGCCACCGTGTGCAGAGGAGTTGGTGCTCATGGGGGACCGCTGACCATCTCCGAGAGGATGCCGCTGTCCCGTTGTGCTTCCTCCCAGTCCTGACAGCACCGCCCTGGTCAGGGTGATCTTGGGCGATGCCGACATATCGATGCTCAGCTTTATCTTCTCCGGTTTCTCGGGTTTCATGGCGGTGGACGAGGGATTTGAGGGGTCGAGAAGCAGCTGGAAGCTATTGTCAGGGGTGTACGGCGTCCTGAAGGGGGCATAGTTAAACACACCAAACTTCTTTCGCATGTTCTCCACATAGACCTCCATCTCCTGCATGGCACTGTTGAAAATGCTTTTAGTCTTCTTCACAGAAAAGGGAATCTCTTTGGACATGAGGTAGCAGTTGTTCAGAGGAACCCAGGCCCTGCAAGATAAAATCCAGAACTGATCCACTATTGGAAGAAAAAGAAAGTAAATATCACACTATAGGTCCATGAAAATCCCGGTGCCACTTTTTCACTTCTGATACGATACTAATATTGCAGCTTTGCGTATTGGTCGAAACTGATATTGACCCAATAAGATATCCGCTCCAATCATACATTGTTTTTAGGGAAGCACCAATCCACTTTTTTCATTTCCGATACAGTTATCAATATCTGAAGTTAAGCATCAACCAATATCAATCAGATACTGAAAATCAGCTTAGTTGACTTAAAGAGTTTCTTTTTTTTTTTTTTCTTTTTAAACACAGACATAAATGTACTGAATTGCAAATTTATATAATAACTCTGCACCAGTCCAGCTCACTTAAATACACTCATAACTTCAGAAACTTGGTCAAACACAGAAAAACAACACAATTTTTATTTGTTCACTTGCTGCAATTTTTTAGTATAACAGATAAATGTAAAATAAATAATATAGAAACTGAAACTGACAAAAAACCCCCAAAAACAATAGGTCGACTACCTTGGTCAAATAAGTAAAAAATAATTGGCAACAAACCTTTTTTCAAATGGTTTCAAAAGTGCAATTACAAATTCTAAATATAATTCAAAATAAATAATAAAACATGAAATGACTCGGAGGACAAAGTATAGACTTTGTGACCAAGAATATCTAGAAGTTTTTTTCAACATTGGGACTGATACAGATATTACTATCGAATCAACCAGTGATGGCATAGTTACTTTGGAAAAGTAACTTTAATCGGATTATTGATTACGCCTGGAAAAAATAACTTAGTTAGATTACTGATTACTTGATTTGGAAAGTAACTAAGTTACATTAAAAGTAACTATTTTAGTTACTTCCAGCAGCTGCTGACAACAACAACGCTCTGCCGCCTGTGAAAATCACATTGATCTTTGCCAAAACTTAATTGCAAGTTATTTTATAATGACTATATTAACAATGTGTCTCCACTTATATAGTTGAACTGAAGGGGAGATTGTCTAATGCTTACAACAGTACAAAAAAACTTTAACAATTTGAGCCTGTTTTTGTGTGTTTCTATTGTCTGAAAAACTATAAATAGGATTTTAGACCCTCTTCCTCCCCCTGCGCCCCAGAGTCCAGGTTCTGTGTTTGGTGTCACAGTGCACAGATCTCCTCCTGCCGCTCCACAACTCAGACATCCCGCTGCACAGATTAGTGACACTTATCTTAATATTAATAATTATAATGACGTTTAGTTGCACAACTTTACAGACTCGTTTATTCGTGGCTGTTTTCAGACTTTCATTGCGCTGTTCATATTAGTCTCGATGTTTGCAATTTTCTGGAGCGCAACGCGAAGCTTGACGTCATTCAGAGGTAAAATATTAACAAAGACACAGCGGGACGGATCATCCGGGAAATGATGGACAGGGAGAGTCTAACTAAAATGTCAGACAAATTCTGGGGTTTATGTCTGCTTATTAAGCCCAAAAACCACGTGTCATTAAATCTGCAAGCGACTTAAAAAAACAAAACAAAACAACAAGCCCAAAGCTGCTTATAATAATCAGTCTTGGCGAGCGAAACTCAAAATAGCTCCTGTTTTTCCAGCAACAAAATGCGTATCTCCCTCCATTGTTTATGTTTCTGTCACTGCTGATAATGTCGCATAGACTCTCTTCAAGGCGCGTAGAGGAAGCAAAATTTAATTACAAAAGAAAATTGTAACGCAAAGTGATTTTGATGAGTAACTGTAGTCTGACTACTGGATTTGAAATAGCAAGGCGTTAATAACTAACGCGTTACTGACATCACTGGCATCAACGCAGTGTTACGTTTTAAAAAAGAACTTGATCAAGAGGAGTGTTCATAACAGTTTGGTTCTGTCCAGAATTTTAGATGTGGGTCAATATAACACAATATTAAATTTTTTGGCTCATATCAGACCAATTTTCAATATCAGTATTGGATTAGGGCAGCCCTGATGTAAATGAAACGACAACGGCCGATACCTGTCATGTTGACCAAAGAAGCGAGCGTCCACCTGTCCGTCTTTGTCTCGTAACGCTTTAGCAGGCCAGAACGGAAATCCTTTCAGTTTGGCCCATACGAGAGGGTGCGGGTGGCTCTGCAGACAGACAGTAACAGACTGGAACTACAGAGCTGCTGCCTGATCATTTATTTTACAACGGAAGAACAGGATGGCGTCACGAAACATCAGGCAAGTCAGCTAGCTTACGCATGGCTCACAGAACCAGTTTTCTCTCTTTTGGCAGGCGGACAGGTAACACTCAGGACACACTTCAATCTCATTCATCTGCAAAAGACAAGCCAAACAAAAATAAAAGACACGGGAATAAGTTTTATGCTTTGAGCAAAGCATCGTCTGTACAGAAAGATATGCAACCCAAACTTCATGCTTACCTCGTGCTCACAGATTTTTACTATCACTTTAGCTGTAGCTGTGAGCTTGTGGTTGCCTGAAAGAGTAACATGGATTATTTCTGAACACTTTAATAAGTGTGCTACAGGTACAGTACTATTCTAATCTAACCGGAATGCACATTACAGCTACAAATACCAATAAGGTCATTGGGTTGCTTTTCATGTATATTTATATTCAGCCACTTCTACTCTGCAGTAGGACTTTGCACACACAGAGGCTGACATTTTTGCAATTTCTTGTGTGTAAAATAGTTCAAGCACAGTCAGAAATGTGAATAATAAACCGAACAAAAAGCATTTGTGAATACTTTTCAGTTCTGGCCACAGATTCTTTGGACTTCTGAAGCAGAGCTTTAGACTATTGCCGTTTTTGGTTTTCTTTGAACAATAGCTTTCTAATAACAACCAGATTTGAGTGACGACAGGTTCTCCCGCTTGAGCTGTGGACCTCTCCAGCTCCCCTTGGTGTTACCGTAAAAGGCTGCTTGGTTGATTAATGCTCAGTTCAGCAGTGCGCCCTGAGCTGTTCATATTGTTTTATAACCCCATTTCTTAATCAAGTGACTTGTGAAGACAGAATTTATTTAGAGGCATTAAACTAAAGAAATAACAAATGCATGCACACTTTTTTAGATTTTTCTTTGCAAAGAAAATTTCTTAAACTGTGCCTTTTTCCTTCCACTTCGCATTAGCCTGCTGCATAAACATCCGGTGAAAATCTGTGGTCTTAATAGGACAAAGTGTGAAGTCGTATGAATACTTTTTTTTCCTAAAAAGTATTCATACCGGTTGTAAGTTCATTGCAGTCCTTATAACCTGTTATAAATATCCAGAAATCACGTTCATGTTAATAATAAAATCGGCAACATACCTCCATTGTAGATAATGCAATTGTGCAAAATCCATTTAACATCTGCCAGAAAGGCCTCCGTGCAGCCATACATTTTCTTTTTGATATTCTGTGGCACATTAAAAAAAAAAAAAAGAACTGTCTGAACAGCAGTAGTTTGATGATCAATGATACTATTCTAAATTAAAAAACACAGCAAGTCACGGATCTCTTGATAAAGAGGCTGTGGTCAAATTGCAACACATAAACACGTTAGTAACTCAAATATACCTTCTCGAGTGTGCAAAGATCCATCGGATGAAATATATACTCCGCGTAATCCGGATGCTGTTCAAGAGACACCGGTTTCTGGAAAGGTTCAGTCTGCAAAATTGAGTAAAGAAGAAAACAAAACAACAACAACAAAAAAAAGAGTGAGGATAAACAAATACTGAGGATTCACAAGTATTTTCTCTCCTAACATGCTACCCACATACTTGGAATAAGCTCTAAAAGAAGCTCTTCACACACAAAACAAAACAAAATAAAAAGAAAAAAACGAGAGAAAGAAGCAGTGAAGTAACAAATCATGATGGGGTCTTGTTAGTGAGGTGATTGATTACCCAATTAAAAGTCTTTCTCTGCGAGGAAGCTGCATGTGGGGAGCGAGATGACAAGCGCGGATGATCCTGAAAGAGAGTGAGAGGGGCAGCTGTATGCTCACCACCAGCTAGCATGTTCACCGTCTTTCAAGCCATGACAGGCCCATTAGAAAACACTTCACGTGAATGTTAGTTCTGTTACAGCAAAGTTCATCATGCAAATTTATAGTTACATGAAAAACCGGGCTGAAAGGTGAACAGTAAAGTTGCAGATCTGGCACTACCGAAAGGCGCAGACTGCCGCTTGGTTGTGTAAGCGAAAGAATGCGTGCCTAAATTCAGGTAAACGTAAAGACAATCCTATTAAGAAGGAATGGCTCCTGTTAAAAAAAATACTTACACCTGGTTGCTTCATCTTCTGCAAAGCAAACTTAAGTAGATAAGAAAGCTGGTCTGTAGTGAGCATCATCATGGCCTTGCTCTGCGTCGCTATACACTCAGCAACAGTTATTTTCTGAGGGGCGACAGAAAAAACAATAAAAATCAACATTTCATTTGTGGCCTTTTACAGATGCAGCACACAGACGCTCTGAAGTTACTGTTTTTTTGGGGGGTTTTTTGGTTGCAATTTGCAACCAAAATGTGGTGAAACAATAAACTCAACCTCTTTCATATTTCCCTTTTTTTGTCATATTACAACTACTCACTTCAGTGTATTTGTATTTTATGTGATGGACCGTAACAAAGCAGCACATGGAAAATGATAGACGTGTCAATATTTACACAAATATAAATATGAAAATTGTGACGCAACTTTATTTTTTTTTAGTCTAACAGGTTTTATTATTTAACTCCATCGGGCCTAAAAGATCCAACCTGACCCAACCTGGGCCCATAATGTGAGTCCGATCCAACCCAACTAATTAACTTTATTTATAGCTTGAAGTAAACCCGACATATTATTTTAGCTACGATTTTACTGCTTTTGGTTTTAGACCACCATTTAAGTAAGCAGAGTATCTTTTTCCATTTTTAGCTTTTGTTTCACATGTCCCAGCTCCATCTTGTGGCTTGTTGTGACGACAAGGTGAGTCAGGTGCAAATCAACTGGTATGTGTGATTAGAAGGATCCTATCGTTGCTGTTACTTGAGTGGAGCAGGACAGCGATAGCGACTTTTCAACAACAACAACAAAAAAAAGAAAAATCGGCATCAATCAAAATTGGAATCGACAGTTGAAACTATAAAAATTCTTGGTCGGCCGGAAAACTGTAATCAGTGCACAACTAATTTAAATGTATTGGCGTAAAGGGGTTGAGGATGTATGCATACCACATTTTGAGATTGTTTTTATAGAAATGTTTTTCATAGTTTAAGAGTTTTTAAGGGGATTGTCCTCTGATTTGTATTGGTCTAAGACATAAAAGCTCAATGTAGCATATGAAAGTTTGTGGTTGTAATGTGCCAAAATGAGAAGAAAAAAACCCATTCCAAGAAGTATGAGTACTTTTGGATGGCTGCATCTAAAGTCACATAGCAGCTTTCGACAAGCTGTGTACAACACTAAGAAGCCGTTCATATCCCGGGTTCAGTACCTCACATTCGGGACAGAACCAGTCGCCCTCGGGCTCAGCTGGCAGTTTGAGACACTTGGCGTGGTACACCCTGGGGCAGAGCTCACAGCAGAGCACCTGGCCCTCGCGGTGGCACAGCCAGCAGTAAAAGTCGTTCCTGCCGTCCTGCGGTACAACATCAACAGGATCTGTGGTGAGTGCTGGCTGCTTGGCATAGTAAAAGGGACCGTGTCTTAGCTCAGACTGGAACGCAGGCAAAAGAAAGACAAAGTTGGGGGAAGGTCAAAATCAGGGTGACAATTAAAGAAGCCAAGGAGGCATGCAAGGCATCAGCATTTAGTATATTTACTGAACTAATTCTCAATCAACTATAAGCAAAATGTCATATTTGTTACAGTACAGAGAATCTGTCATCGTCCCAGTCCTGAAGCTTCACCTTAGTTCACCTTAAAGATGAGCCAACAGGAGCTGGAGCTGAGGAACTGATCAATAGCTCTTATTCTCTAGGCTACTCTCTCTGTAAGGGATGTCACCCAAAATCTTTAAGCCTGTATGATACTCAGCAGGTGTGCTCCAGCTGTGTGTGTAAGCTAAAAATAATAATAAAATAAAACATTTCCAAATACAGCAATACATCTGGTAGACAGCATGTTTCCCCTAAGACTATGAAACTACAGCTGTACTCAAGGCAAAGGTTAGACTTGTGTATCAACACAATCTAAAATACTAACAAGGGGAACAGTTTCTTCCCTAAGGTTAAGTTGTGCACAATTAGCCTAAAATACATTCAATCCAAATGATCAACAAGTCATATAAAAACAAAGAGTTACCCTGCTAGAGGGAGCCTAGCATTTCAGCAAACTACTCCGCATTAAAACACAATTAGAAATGACCCATATAGCTATTTACTGAAAATTGCAGCTGCATGTGTTAAGTCAGATGTCTCTGTAAGAACAAATGATAATGCACGTGCGTGCTTTATCTGACATGTTATATCCAGTCAACCTGTGCTAGAGCAGCGTATTGAGGCTGCCGTACAGACACTGTATTAAAGTCAAAATATTGATGGAATCCACTAGTAAATGTACCAGACAGCTTACCAAACACTTTCAGCAACAAAAGATCGATAACAATGTTGATCTATTCTGATTCTTCTTCAATGATGTCACATATATTGTTCACATAAGTTGTTGAGAAGGAATAATTGAGACAAGTATATGTCAACATCTCCTAAAAGCTTAAAGCAATAACCTTGGAATTGGTGGGTTAATTGATACCGTATGATGAAAATAAGGTATCCCAAAAATTTGACTTTTATTGTCATTTACAAACAGAGAAAAATTCTGAGTATTATTTTTATGATAAATACATTCCACTATGTGTATTTGTCCCCTGCCCCTTTTATTATTTTCAATTTTTGTTAGTTTTGTAAATTTTGCTTGTGCAAAGCATTCAGGATGTGGAGCTGCATGTTCTGTCTGTGCGGTATTGATGCTCAGTGAGCCGAGCAAAAACAAACAGACGTGAATGTTGACAGAACGTCGAGTTTTGAGCTTTTTTTAAAGTAAATATAGATGTTCTCTACACCAGCACGCTGATAAATCCCATTGTCACGTAATTTAGATTAATTAAACAGTCGATAATGAAATGAACATACAACTTAGATTAACTAAATAGTTTTTCCGCACAGACTCAAGATCCAGCTTCTACATTTTGTTTGTTTTTTAATTCCCATTTGGCAGAGTGAGATGATACCTGGTCCTTAGTGCTGCTACCAGCTCCGGGTTTCTTCTTCTTTTTCACTGGGCAGGGTGAGCTTTCAGCAGGGGAGTGGCCACTGGATGAGTTTGAAGGACTGGGGACTTTCCTCTTCTGAGCCAGCCTCTCTGTTGATCCTGCATCTGAAACAAGAAGAGTTTGGACTGGATCAGGCTAAGTCAGTGAGTTCTCAAACTGTGGACAGACAGTCCACAGTTCATATGAAGTTGGAAAGTACACAAGAAAATCAAAAAAGAAGAATATATGTTTAAGAAAAATGCAACAAAAAACAAAAAAAACAAAACAAAAGCACTTTACATCAAAAACTGCTTCTAACTCTGGGCGATTCAAAGGTTTCTTTTAGTTTTTAAGTCATGTTTTCTGAGAATGCCTCGTCTTGCAGCTGTATTTGGCCAATTCGCTGTGCTTACCTTTGGATCTTGTGGAGATCTCCATTCCTTCTGCTTCAGGGTAGTTTTCTGTTTTCCCCTCCTCTTCTATAACACTGACACACAAAGATAACCTTCAGTATGTGCTCATGTTTTATCCCTTCTGTGTCCTATTCTTTTACTTATTTTTATGAAAGTAGTACACTGTGCTGTAAAGAAGACAGTGCATTAATCAAAACGCATGATTGTATTACAGCTAAATAATGTTCCGCATACAAACGATGTGTAGATAAAGGATTTACAGATTCCTTGGACAAGTTGTGTTTAGCCCACCTGAGCTCATGATTGACTGGGCTTCTAAAAAACTATGAGTTTTTAGTTTTGTCTCAACCAGCCTAACAAGTTTCTACTTTGTCAAAAGCATCAATACGGCAGATGAACTGCAACACAACGTCCTACAAATCTTTACAATACGGGACTTCAGTGTAAATATGTGGCACTATGAACTTCAAAAACACAAATTTAAGATATTTAAAGGCGCTTACAGGGTTTTTTCTGCTCATAAAAACATAAGAATCTGCATATTGACATTTGTCGGTGATTTAATTAATAAAGTAGAGTTGTCGCATCATCATAATAATTTTAGTCATTGCATTTATGATAGCAAATTAACTCACAGCTACATTTTTGTATACTTTTAAGACATTTTAAGAAAATTATAACAGAAAAATCAAAAAATTCATCATACTTAAATTTCATAACGCATGTCTAATATCAAGAAATATCTTAAAACATTAAGATTTTTAAACTGAAATCTATTTTTAGAAAGCAGCGAAAAATCATGGTTTAATTAGGGATACAGATTACCAAAAAAAAACAAACTAGTAAAACAGTAGTGTTGGCCGATGACAAAAATATCTGATGGAAAATTTCAATTGTCCCAAAGCAAACCGATTTAACATGACACTGCATAAAGACTGAGGAAGTATTGCGTAGTCGCCGAATACGATAACGCAATAGTCGTATTCGGCGACTATTTTGTTTTTCAAGATGCATTGTGATGAAAAAAAATTTGAGATGATATGGAAATGAAATACAATTTCAGTAATTTACAAATGCTGAGTTCAATAAAAACGAGGAAATGGTTGAGAAGCAGTTTGTTATGGTGCAATTACACAGCGGCACTACCAGGTATTTATGATTAAGCACAGAGAAAATATTCCAGTCGAATCTGACCTGTCCAACATGTATCAAAATATATTTTTAAATTAATAAAAAACACATTGTACTTGTGAAAATCTTCAAAATGCGAGCCCAAACATGCTTTCAACCATCTTTATCCAAGATTTGCCCAACAAGTCCCCCCCCCCTACTATTTTCACTCAAACGTGCCTCAGCCTGATTTGAAGCCTATTGTTTATACCACTGAGGATATTCTGAGTGGACTGCAATGTTCAAGCTGTTCAGATGCTTTTGGATTTAGTTATTTTTGTTATTGTCCACAGCCATGAAACACATCCAACGCATTTCTTTCTTCCAGTCCAAACAAAAGAACTACATTTTGGTACTGACCCTCTCTGACCTCCTCTGCCTCTTCGGACTGACAGAAGAAAAATTAGAGACAGCGGACGTGAGACAGTGCAAGGAAGTGCCTGTGCTGACCTCCGTGTCTAACCTGTCTGGACAGTACCATGCACTTCACAACAACACCACCCTCAGAAGGCCAAGGAAAATAGAAACAACACGCAACAGAAGACAGAGCTGCACAGTCTGACACAACAACTTATTGATACATCCCTGTCCACACCCACCTCTTCCACAACAATCATGCCTCAAGTGAAGGAAAGGATCAGCATACCTTCTCTCCTCCCTCACTCGCAGAATCTTCGGCCTGCTCTTTTATCTCTATCAATAATTGAGAATGCCAGAGAATGATGGGGTGGAAGAAAAAGATGGGTCCAGGTTTCCCAGAAGGCCTTCTCTCCCTGCTGTTCTCTCCTGCAATTGTCAATCTTTAACCTCGGCTGCAAGCCGCCGATTGGCTCGGGTACCAGACGGAGGTACCTGATTGGGTGCCGGGGCTCGGTGTGCAACACGGGCTCTCTGCTCCCTGCTTTCCACAACCACACTGCTGCAATGCAGAGAGGACTGATTCGTACTACGGCTACATTTCCCCTTGAAACCATCATATAGAGGTCCACAGGGTACCAGTCTTTAGAACAGACGTGTTAGCTTTAGCACTGAGAGCTTTGACAGAGAGAGAGGATCAGATCTCCCCTTCACGGCACTCTCAATCAGTGTATGTGTGTGGCATCCATTTTGAAGAAACAGTCTCTCTCTTTCTCTCTCTCTCCCACTCTGTCTCTCTCTATCAACACTGCACACACACAGCACCATGCAAATTGTCTGTAACAGACCACATGCGGTTTATTATGTGCCTCAGCATGTGGACATGTAACTCTGGGCCAAAAAAAAAAAAAAAAAAAAACTGGCCTGGAAATGTCACAGGGCCAGACAGCTGAGACAGTAGGAATACATAACGGTAATCTCTAAATAATGCTTCTCCTTTGTCCTGTAAAGTCGTATCTACTCAATACCTGACTGGAAATTGGACTTTGATAACAAATATAGTATTTATTTATATTTTTTTGGATTAAAATTACAGTGAATTAGAATATGGAAGCCAAGAGAAGACGTTTTTCCGCACATACTTCTTCTTCCCAATGGTTTTCTCAAGATTGAATCTTGAGAAAACCTGATACTATCCTTCAAATGCCTGGCTCAACGGCATGCATTTGAGTGGTGGAATCAGGCTTAACACACACACACACGCGCACACACACACACACACCAATCATCTTATCTCAAAAGAAACCACTGGGGAAAAAAAGGATACAAACAATACAGAAAATTTAAACATTATCTCAAGGAAACCATAGGGGACAAAAGTATGCGTGAAAAATGGGAAATGTACTCTTTATCTTGAGAAAACCATTGGGAAATTCACTCATCATCTTGACAAAATCTTTGGGAAAAAGTATATGCAGAAAACGTCCACTCTCGGATTCTGTATTAGAATACGCAAAAATGATGAACATCATCCAATCTGCAATGTTTTGTCAAGATAGAGAATCTATAATGTGTTGAAAGTCTAATCCCTTCTCTAAAAACAGGGTATCTGCCCACTGTGTCCATCTAGTCGATGTTTTCCACTTATCCGAGTTCAGACTTCAGTTGGAACAGGTTCAGGTGGGGAACCCATAAATCCCACTCCCAGGCACATTCCCAGGGATTCCAGGGTTTTCCTTGCCAGAAGGGATGTAAGATTAACCTGATTTTTGCCCCAACTGAACTGACTTCTTTTCATGTGAAAGACCGGTGGCTTTACTACAAGTTTCCGCAGGATGTCAGAGCTCATTTTAGCCGATTGTATACAAAATATTGTCTTTTTTGGCCATTATTCATTTGGATTTGCACGTGTAACCTCGAGATGTAACCTCTAGGTTTCTAAACCGGACCACCATGGCAAGGGTTTTACTGAGCTCTTTCTTTGACAAGACCCGACAACACATAAAAGCATCTCCGACACCCCATACTCCCAACAATCCCCAGGAAAAAGTATTTTCCAAATCCACAAACCCAAACTCCCTGACCCCCTTAACTGGTCCACACCAGTGGATCTCAGTACATGAATCTGAGGTTTGAAGGACAGTTTCTTACTTTGATACCATTGGTGTCAAGCTCCATTTGTCAGCTTTAAGACTCTTTTTTTTTATTTAGCATATCCATGCTACTTATTTCATCTTTATATGTACATTTTCAAGAGTGAGCATACATTTGAGATTTTTAGTGACGAATAAGGTATAGCAGCTATATCATACTTTTATTTTACCTAGAAGTTGAGAATAAATCTTGGAACATTAGTGTTAAAAACATATCATTATTGTATACAATTACATAAAATGAATCCATATCTAGAAAGGACTTTAGATGGTACACAGATATCAAACCAAATAGGCTGTGTGTGCTTTTATACTGAAGGGTTATCCACATCAGTCCTGGAATGAGGGGATTAAACACATTCCTGGGCAACGCAACGCTAAACACTAACCCAAGCTTAAGCAGCGTTATGTTAAACAAAGTAGCCACACAACAGTTCCCTCAGTTATAGTCAAAATAATTGTCATAAATGACAATACTTAAACATTGTCTTATGTATAACAATTCCCACTTACCATTTCTAATAAACTATAAAAACAAGTTTATTGGAAAATGTATTTGGATATTATAGGTCAAATTCTACGCAGTTTCTCAAGCCTCTCCAAGTGAAGTCTTTGTGTGAAAAGCTTCCAGAGGAAGTCCTTTCCACCTTCTTTCCTTCTCTCTCACATACAAATCACCAGTGTGTTTGGAGCAGAGGGACAGAAAGGGGAAGCCTTTTAAAATGGCTGACATTCAGCAGTCAAGAATAACACTGGAGGGTGGGGGTTTAGAGGTAGTGCAGGTCAATACGCTCCACCAATTCCTACCATCTAGTACAGATTATTGATATCTTAACTAACAGAGAGATTACTTAATCCTGCCGTTGAAAATTATGTTTTATTGCAGTTTGCTAGTAAAAATGGGCATGATTTGAAATACAGAAAAACAAGCAAATTGAAGTCTGTTCTTCAAGGCCATGTTAGTCTGGCAAACAATGAACTACCCTGCTGTCTTGGTCTCATTCTAGTATAAGGCCTAAATTAAACTTGCTGTGCTGTCAGTTTCCCCATCTGTTAATTCCTCTGGGAACACCCCTCTGCATTGCTGCCTGTCTCTTCCATCCTGCCTGATTCACTCAGAGGGTATGTCATTTTGACAGCCAAGGCCAGACACAGCTGTAATGCAGTTTTCTCTTCATAATTACTGGAAAACAGGCTTTTAGCATCAGTATCGGCTGCATTACTGATCTCACTATGTCCTCACCCCAGGCTGCACTCATATTCTTGGGGGTTCCAATAAAATTCTACCCCCTCACCCTATCTGTCAAGCAAACTTATAACACCAGACAGGCACAGATCCAACTGGTGCTCTTTTAGCAAAGCATTATATGTGAGAAAATAAAAGTAGGGCTTACCTCTGTGGCTGCATGGCTAAAAACTCTGTGTGATATGTCAGTGCTTATTAAAACATGGAGGACAGCCCTGTAGCCCTCACACAGCATTAGAGCACAGCCACGACTCTCCAAGCTGTCTGACTTCACTGTTCTGATAAAAGCCATGCCGAGACTGGCCGCGCACTCAGAGCAAATGCAACGCAGCTGCTGATTGGCTGGTGCATTTCCGGGCTGCTTGTCTTTTGTTCAGCACAAGTGAGTTGAGACACAGCAAGACAGCCCAGGCCCAAAACTCTGTGATAAGCCACCAGATGTATATAGAACAACTTAAAAAACAACACTATTCTTTTTTTATAGACTTACTATAAAGTCAATCTTTTTTTGCAATTGGGAAAAGAAGTTAGCTGTTATGTTGGGAACAAGCCTATATTTTATTTGAAAGGTTATGACCCACAAGTTCCCTCCTGAAATCTAAAGTAACCACCATGGTAACAATAAAGATCAGGCACTTGTTGAATTGTACATTAACTGACCAGTTTTTAAAAAACTAAAACAAAGTCAGAAAATTAACGGCGCATGATTAACCTCAGATAATAAAATCTTCTGAAAGATTCCTAAAACGATGACAAGAATTGAAATTTCCCTTTACCTACTAATCTAACTTCCCTTGCCTATGGTTTCAGGGGGACTGGTGCCTATCTACACTGTTTGTTAGGTGAGTGGTAAAGTAAACCCTGGATAGATCTCCAGTACATCACAGCAAAGCTAAAAGACACAGAGGACAAACAACCGTACACAACAGCGTGGTTGAAGGCTTGAAGGAGCAGTCATTTCAAAATTGCCAGCATTGAAGGCACATGAAAAAACTTTGTATAGTTTCAAACCACATACCTTTTACATGTTAAGCAAACATGGTCTACACTGCAGAAACTGATCTTCTATTGGTTGTTGTTGGTAAAGGGTACAAAATTTGTCAACGGCTAACCCTCCGAGACTTATTGGTAAAAATATGTCAAGAGTAATCTCTCTCAGCACTGGCTCCGCAAAGGGCTGTGTACTGAGCCCAGTGCTCTTCTCCTCGATGACCCAGGACTGCCAGGCCATGTTCAGTACTAATCACATTGTTAAGTATGCGGACAATACGACAGCGGTGGGTCTCGTCGGGGACAACAATGTGCCGGCCTACAGAGAGGATGCAAACAATCTCATCCTCAACAAAGCAAAACAAATTGTGGTTGATTTCAGGAAAAAAAAATTGCCAAGTCACACCCCTCTTCTAATAAATGATGCCTCAGTGGAGCAGGTCAGCAGCATTAAGTTCCTGGGAATACAGATCACAGACACTTTGACCTGGTCCCTCCAAACACCATACCAAAAGACAAGCTTGCAAATGGAAACACCATGATATGGGTTGTTTTACAGCAGTGATACTGACAAACTTCATATCATTGAAGGGAGGATGAATTGAGAAATGTAACCAGTAAACAACTATGGATTTCCAAGCAAAACAATAGTACAGGAGGCGTCTTGAAGTTCTCATTACAGCAAAAAAGTATTTTCCACAAAGTACTCAGTACATTTCTGTGTGTTCAAAACTTATTTCATGTATCATCCCAATTCTTAAATCAACACTTTATTTTTGGACTAATGTACTTTGATATATTTATTTGCAGTCAATGACTATTTTATTAGTTAAGTTAAATGTATTCAATTGAAAAACTGTGACTTGCCCAATCACTAGGCAGAATCTCAACGCTTTTAGGGATCTAAAGATAGTGATGATTTAGTGAAGTTCAAACTGAGCATCACAATGACAAGAGAAAATGGATTCAGGTGACTTTTAAAGTTTCCTAAATTAAATTAAGGCCCTTAATACCACCTGAACTTTCCTTGAACTCCCCAGCCAATCTGAAGATTGTTACTGACCACCTCCATCCCTTTATGACCATAGTGTACCCATGGTCTGATGGTTACTTCCACAATCTGTCAAAAAGCTCAAATCATCTCAAACTTATTTGTTCAACATCACAGTCAGTTCACAGTTCCTCAATAGAGCTCCAGAGCAACCAAAAGAGTCCCACAGAACACCTTTGGAAGTGGCGAAAAAGGAGAGTTATGTCCTGAATATTCATCCAGTCAGCAAGGTAGCTGATCTGAAGCAGCTGCATTGTGTTGTTTTGTCAATAATGGACCATAATCCCAAAGTAAAGTTACCAACATTCTTTCTAAATTCATGCCATGTAAAATTAATGTTAATATGATCTATCTTTTTAACATAAGAAAACAGAATGTTAACAGTTTTTTTTTGTTGGATGTTTTTAAAATATGTTTGATCAAAAAAAAAAAAAAAAAAAAATAAAAAAAATTAATAAAAAAAAAACCAAAAAACCCCCCCCGGGGGGGTGTTATACAGAGCGCACGGGG
>CAEGAD010085066.1:0-19024 GCA_903067055.1 Poeciliopsis paucimaculata | reverse complement strand
ACATAACTCATTTTGTTAATTGGAAGTAACTTACAGAAAAACGTTATGATAACTAATCGAGAGTATGACTTTTAACAGTGTAGATCCTTGCTCTTCAGGTCCAAAGATAATAATTTCAGTTTTGTTGCTGTTCAACTGGAGAAAGTAAAAGTCCTTCTCCGCATTTTGTCCTCTACCTGTATAGATTTACCTACCATAGTTTCAATAATGAAAGTCTACTTTGCAGTTACCCATCTTCTTTCTCTAAGTTGCACATTGCTGCTTCTTCTTTTCTCACTATCAAACAGACACACCTTTTACCACTGCTTCATAAGACGCATATTTGCAACATGTCAAACTAATAGTTATAACCAAGCCATCCCAAGGCAATAACAAACTAAGACATTGCTTAGACATCCGCAAACGATCAGGGGGCCTCCAATAAACCCTTACATTTTAACATAAAAATTTGAATTTTCATTTATTGCGAATGTGAGAATATTATTAAATCTGATTGGATAGTTATAGATAAATATAGATAAATAAATATATATTTTAAATTATTTAAATGTAAAATTCTAAGGAACAGTTGACAGAAGTTAAAAAAGTAATCGTTTTATTGTTAAAACAGTAACAATCTGATGCTGAATTTAAACTTTCTTTATGCTTGAGCTGTTTGTTCACATACATCTTAGCAAATAACAACCAATTATCCATGTTTTCCTTGATGCTTGGCCAATTCTACTTGGCCAACTGTCCCAGATGTTTAAGTTCCAGTGTCTGCCACACATGCCTCATGCTGGTGAACTTTAGAAAGCTCCTTTAGTGACAGAATGCTGCATCCTAAGTGCATAAAGGAGCATTATAGTAGATACTTCCTCCCAGCAGATTTTAAACTTTATAATCTTCACTGATCCCAACAAACTCAAAAGATGTTTACATCTCTGCTGGTAATGGCACAGTTTTATCATATCAAATAACATTTCTGTTATCCATCCATCCATCCATCCATTTTCTTTCACCCTTGTCCCTAATGGGGTCGGGTGTTGCTGGTGCCGATCTCCAGCTGTGTTCCGGGTGAGAGGCGGGGTCATCCTGCACAGGTCGCCAGTCTGTTGCCATTTCTGTTATTATTAGTTGGTAAATAGTTTTATTGTCAGTGATGGTAAATAGTAATTTTTTTTTAATGCTAAAATACACATGTGTATCATCTGACTCAGTTGCACATTACTTTGGCTCAATGTACATTATTTTAATAGCTTCAGAGAATTTCAGGTTATTTTGCCCCTTCTGCAAAATAATGCCCCTTATTTTGTATGCTATTCTTTTATAGATTTTATTATATATCTGTTGCACACTTAATAAACTGAGTGATTTTTTTAGGGAGTGACAAGTCTCAAAATACCTGTCCTTGTGTAATACTGGATTTGTAATCCATGTAAGCATCTTTGTGTGTGAATTTAGACAGTTGTATCTGTGAAACATAATTTGTAAACTGTAAAAAGAAAATTTGTGCACAACTCAGAGTACTTTTAAATATGTGGTCAAATGCATACACAAATATAAAGGCATTACAAATACAAAATAAAAGCACACACACACAATTACAATTTCAACAAACATGATTTCTATCCATAAATTTTTCAACTACAACCTCACAAATCTTATTATTACGAATTCAAACGTTCTCCTACGCCTACAAATGTTTAATAACTACGCATGAGTTGCCTGATACACAGACAAAACTGCATTCATGCACAGAACAATAGTTAGAAATACACAAAGATTTTCGAGACTCATTTTATGCTTCAGGACAGCCTCAGATTTGTGCGTTTTAAATGCTGGTGGGAAGCTGGATCTTATGAGTCCAGTGTTTTCATCCTTTGAACGTTTGTCACTGTGCTTGTGCCGAAGAGACAAAGACAATATTTCATTGGAAAGTGGAATATTTCAGTACTTCTTTACAGTACTCCAAAATTGTTTATAAATATATTGTGCATTTTTGAGTGATACAGATGAGAGAGGTTGTTACAACCCCTCCCCAAGACCACTAACGGTAAGTTCTGGCACTGGGTGCAACACAAAAAAAACAGTAATCGAAACAGTTGTCAGTCGCAAAAAATAGTTTATTTACAGTGCAGGCAAAATCTCAATCACAGGAGACAGAAAATACAGGTAAGCTTTAATCAAGGTGTCCAAGGACAAAACAATAAACCAAACACCCCTTTTTAACTATGAAATTAAAAAAATCTTTCTAGAGGTGAACTGAAAGAAAAGTACAAAACCTGAACCCCCTGAACCCCTACCATCTTCTACTGTGGAAAGAAACACTACTTTAGTTAAACACTGGATTTGTCACAATATGCTCACAGATAAATAATTTAAGTCCCCACAACCAGTCACCTCAGTCATCTGATGTGTCAAGATCACATAAGATCAGGGCCCAAGGAAAAAGGGATCTGACGTCTCTTGCATGAAGCTCTTTATGGAGTTGCTGACGAACTCCAACACACTGTACCTGTGGCAGCCAGGTAAAACTGAAACACAAAGAGAGAGCTCTCTCATGAAGAGAGCCCCTAGAGGTCAGTGACCCTAACAATGGTTTAAAAAATTACCAATGGGTGAAGAAATGGTTCGCTGGCTGGAAAAATAGGCAGTCAACATCTGCTGACCTGTGCTTTGACTGCAAAGCACAGGCACAAAACACATCCACACATACACACTCTGACTTTATTTTCAGAAGGCTGAATACAATTGGTCTTTCCCAGAGTCTTGATCGGCTCGTTTTTAAAACCCTGCCCACACCTCCTGCAGTTTATTATATCAAATTTACCATTCAGGTCCCACATTTACAAATATAAGTTGAACATGTATTTATGTTCAACTTAAATACATGAAGTTGAACATATAAGATTTGTTACGTATAAGCAATTTGCTACGTATAAACAATTTCAATAAATTGTTTAATAAATACTCAACCCAAGGAAGGTACTGTCTCGAATCTGTGGGACAGGAAGAGGTAAGGCATCTCAGAATGGATTCTATTTCTTGGTTTAACTCAGTGCTTCTCAATTCCAGTCCTCAGGCTCCCCTGCTCTGCACATTTTAGATGTGTATTCCAGAAAAGCCGATTCAAATGATTGCCTGACCATCAAGTACTTCAGAAGCCTGTCAATCACCCAAACAGTCGATCAGAAGGGACTGTTTGGCAGAAGGGAAGCACTGGTTTCACCTTTCAGTTTGGCCGTTGGACTGGGGACAATAACCAGATGAGAACGTAACCTTGGCATCGAGGGTGAAGCAAAAGTGTTTCCATACCTGAGAGATGAATTGAGAACCATGATCAGAGAAGATTTCCCGGGGAATGACATGTAATCTGAAAACATGCTTGACCAGAAGTTGAACTGTTTGAAAGGCTGTAGGCAGTTTTCTGAGTAGGATGAGACGACATGCTTTAGAAAAACGGTCAATAATTGTGAAGATGGTGGTCATACCTTTCAAGAATGGAGGTCCAGAGACAAAATCGTCTGCAATGTTTGACCAGGGACATTTAGGTATGGCTAAAGACTGAAGGAGTTCGGCGGGAGGTTTGTCAAGGAAGGTGGAGTTGGTGTCAAGTGTCCAAGAAAAGGGTACTTTTGGAAGAGGTCAAAGCAGTGAGTGGGGCAATGGTTTCACTGTAATTCTTAATGAAGCATCAACAGAATTTTGCAAAACCTAAGAACTGTTGAAGCTGTTTTTGGGTTTGGTGAACTGGCCACTCCAGTACTGCTTTTATTTAGTCTATGCGACTCTGTCTACCCTGAAGAATGTAACCGAGGAATGAGATGGATGTTTTCTGAAATTTAATTTCTCTTTAAATGTTAAACTATTTATATGTGTTTAAATTACAATAAAACACAAAAAAATAAAAGGAAGTATTTCTTTCAGCAGATGTGCAAATGAGCTAACTATAGTATATGAATTGTCCTTTCTGCACAGATTGTGCAGTGATAGGCAGAAACATTTGCAAATGGCATTATTTTAAGGCATTTCCAGAGCCGCAACTGCTGCTCTTATGGAGATGGTTGCTCTTACAATGATAAACTAATAAAGTGCTTTTAATTATCACGTTTTTTTCTTCTTAAATAAAAAAAGCAGCAACAGTGGGCTTTTTTTTTTTTTTACATTTATGCATGATTCTATGTTTCTATTCCTCTTGAATGGAAACACTCAATAGTTGTTTAAAGTGGAATAGGTGGAATTTATTTTTAAATTTGTGATGAAACAGTTTTTATGCTGTACAGAAATCCCATTACATATGCTCAAATTCAGAATCTTTGATTTTTATTTCTTTGGGGTATCAAGCCATTCAGTAATTCTCACTGGATGTGTCAGACACAAAGGAGTGGAAGGATGCATTAAAGAGTGGGGAAACAATAGGAAAATTTTACCACTGCCTCTTATCCCTCCAGGAAATAGAAAATTTATATTTGTCTGTAAGATGAAATTGGAAGAAAGCAAGAAAAGATGTGATTTCACAGAAAATAGGAAAAGGACTAAAAGAGGGAGAAACTGAGTGAAAGCTTGTCTGATTAAAGATGGCGATATCAGAGTATCTGTTTTTCCCTCAGGGTAGGGCATGGTTCTGAATGTCCAACACTCATGGAGGGCTTGGACAAAGCTATTTTAGGAGTTTTCGTTTGATCCTTCCATTCCACAGAATGGAAGAATGGACACTCTCACAGAATGGACTGTCGTGAGAATAACTGCTCTGAACAGTTTGAAGTCTGTTTTGCTTCAATCTTCAGTTTGCTTTTGTTTTATGTGAGTGTCAGAGCAAATGGTGCCTGCTCTTCTTCCTCCACAGTGTGGTGCTGGATAACTGTATGTGATTACAGGTGCAGAGAAAACAGAACCATCCTAAAAGCCCACATTGCAGCTGTGTGAAACCCGCTGTGCCACAGCTGGGCCGGACCCAAGAGAAGCAGCTCCTCCTGGGTTCTGCTCTCCATGGGTCCTCGGGGGTCCCCCTTCTTGTGGGTCCAGTCTACTCTGGCATGGGACAAGGTGGTGATCCATAATAATTGTTTGCTTTATTCCTGAAGGGAGGACACATGGAGCTGGAAACATGTGCCAAGCGAGAGTAAAACAGGCAAAACAAATAAAAAATCCCTGCCAAGCCAATTCATCCACTTGAACACAGCATGAGCCTCTCATTTTAGATTTCTCTTTGAGCTTTCTGCCCAGTCCATGCAAAGACCCTGAAATCACTGGTTATTCTTTTCCTTTCCCCACTTCAATAGCCTCCTCTGTACTGCTTTCTCACTTTTTTTTCTTCATTCTCCTTAAATAAAGGAGTCTTGAAAGCCTAGACTGTGATTTTCACACCCCTTTCTATCTGCTCGACACACTATAAAAGGATCCCTCTGCACTGCCATCTTCCTTCACTCCCTCTGCTGTCACACTTATCCTTGTATC
Source organism: Poeciliopsis paucimaculata (assembly GCA_903067055.1). Classification (NCBI taxonomy): domain Eukaryota; kingdom Metazoa; phylum Chordata; class Actinopteri; order Cyprinodontiformes; family Poeciliidae; genus Poeciliopsis; species Poeciliopsis paucimaculata. The sequence goes on along the minus strand of CAEGAD010085066.1, from coordinate 13,585 downwards.
CCTCCCTGTCTCTTCGAGTCCAGTGCAGGTGTGACCCAACGCCTTACTATTCCCTTTTAATTTTCTTACTCTATCACCTTTTTTTCACATAAAAAGGGGTTTACTTCCCTCAACTCACCCTCGTCCCCACTCTCCTCTCCCTCACACTTTCTTTTGGTCCCAACAGATAGCACAGATAACAGGTGGAGCCACCACTTTTGGCACAAGTATCGCGTTTCTGTCTACCTGAAATACAAGAATACACATGTAATGATATTCAGTGGTACTGAATTTACTGAGATTCAGTAAATTAAATTTGATCTTTGACTCTGCCATTCTAACACAATAAATGCCATCTCTGAAAATATGGCGTCTAAAAAATGGCTACTGAAGAAAATAATCCCTACAGCACCATGCTGCCACCACCATGTTTTATCATACTCATAGTATTTAAGATCAGGAACAGGATCTCAGTACTAATCCATTTCAAGTTTTCAGATTTTTATGTCCAAGAATTTTTTAAAACCTTGTATTGCTATTGTTCACCTTCTCAAAGATATAGTCAGTCAAACACAGTGTATTACAAAAGTGAATACACCCCTCACATTTCTGCAGATATTTAAGTATATCTTTTCATGGGACAACACTGACAAAATGACACTTTGACACAATGAATAGTAGTTTGTGTGCAGCTTATATGACAGTGTAAATTCATTCTTCCCTCAAAATAACTGCATATACAGCAATTAATGTCTAAGTATATCAATGGAAACAGGCGCTTAAATTCTGTGATAAAAGGCTTGAGACCTTGTCCTGTTGTGGTCAACGGGGCCCGACTAATACCCGTGGTAAAACGGACGGCGGAGTCCAGCGAAAACCGGCGCTTAAATTCCGTGACAAAAGGTTTGAGGTAAAAATAGTGCACAAAATCCGTGTAGGACGGCGAAGTCCTAGCACAAAATTTTGTGTAAAGGTGTACGGAGCCTGGTGCTGCAAGGTTGAGACCTTGTCCTGTTGTGGGCAGCGGGGCCCGGCTAATACCCGTGGTGAAACGGACGGCGGAGTCCGGTGAAAACAGGCGCTTAAANAATAGACAGTCTAAAATCAAACAACTGGAAGTATGTCAAAGATCAGGATCTGCACAAAGTAAAACATTTAGATAAATGGATGATAAGTTATAAATTTGACGGCCGTCTAAATGAATGTTTTGATTGTTTATTCTATGTTACATGACTTTGTGTTTTTATGTTTGTTATGATGTAAAGCACTTTGAAATGGCTTGCTGCTGAAATGTGCTATACAAATAAAATTTTATTTGATTTTTTGATTTGAATGAAAAGATGCACTTAAATATCTGCAGAAATGTGAGGGGTGTACTCACTTTTGTGATACACTGTACATGTATATACTTTATAGTATATTATTGTAATTATATATATATACAGATATATGTACACAATAAGGTGCAGTGATGCGTGGCTTTTAATCTTCTCAGACATGAAATGGATTTGTACTGAGATCCTGAGCCTGTATATGTATACTAAATAACAGTTAAGCTCTATATATAGCTTCATGTATATTGCTGTTACATCTGTTTGTGGAACAATAAAGGCAATAAAAGCTTAAGCTTTATCGCACTTCAGGTGAAAATAAAGCATTTGCTCAAATGAAACAATGATTTTAGTTTTCACTTAGCATCAGATTACAGTAGAATATTGACAAAAAGAACTCCATGGATACCAGGAGCCTCCATAACCAGTTCACCATGTATCTGATCCTGACAGAAACAGTCAATTGCTCAGGTTCATGTGAAGCAGCATCCCGCAACAATTAACTATTAACATTAAGTAAGGACTAATTGTTTAAAAGGTTTCGATGATATCCAGTGGCAGTTACCCACAGCAGCATTTCATATGAGAAGGTGGTGTACAAGTACCAGAGTAAAATATAATTTGTGTAAGTTGGCCTCAGAAAAACCTATGTGCAGACATATGTGGAGCTGAAGCCCCTTGTTTTCCATTTGTAACAGGGGGATGATTTTCATGTTTGTCCAAGAGTCCAAGGCTGCATGGCAATTTAGCCTGGCCCAGAATTTAAATAAGATCCTCAATTATGATTCGTTGAGAAACAATAAAAGGAGGAGCTCACCCAAGGGACGATTCATGCAAGAATTGCCATTGCTGATAACTTGTTTGTGCTGTTAGTCTGCCTGCTAGCTGCCCTCTGTCTCTTTTCTCAGCACTCCAAAGTCACATCAGTTAATATTGACATTACATCCTTGCACCACCACGACAGCTTGAGCTGCTAGAAGCAGCTCATTAGCTCTGCATGCCCCTGTATACATGCCTGTCATTGTGTACATGTGAGAGAAATTATGTGGAAAGCTGGGACAAAAAAAATCATTAGCCTCCTTAAAGAGGTGCTAAGGTGAAAGGGGATATCCCAGTGTTTGCCTTTGAGAGAATGACAGACATTGGTGTCATCGCTCAACCCTATCAAAGAGTGTGTTGAATGAAGAGTGGGTGGGCACTGTGTATGTATCTGGTGGATAGGGGGTTTGCAGGTGAAGGTACAAAGTGAAGAGAATTTACAGAATGGTTCTAGTCAGATGTGGGGAGATATACGCCTTTACACTTATCAGCAAAGATATGCATCTGATGTGACCTTACAAGATAAACAATGTTTTTGTTCAGATGTCTGTAATTACACTGTCTTGCTCTTAGGGTGAAAAAGTTTCAATAGGATGCTTTGGTTATAAGAGAGGAATTGACAGATCGGGGGTAGAAAATGGAGTGGTAGTTGTACTGGATACACAGGTAATTGAAAGCTAAATTGGTTTCAGTGTCAGTGTTCAGTCTGTGTATTGGAACCAGATAACCCATAGTTGTGTGAGTGCGTATGTATACATACATACGCAATTCCTGTGCCCACACAATTCCACTTACAGGCAGTTCAAGAAATATATTTGTCTAATTAGGTTCATGTGATGACTAATTGGAGCCTTACAAAACAAATATGCCATGCAAAAACGCAATTTGAAGGGATCATTGCAAATAGCACCAGGGCTGTTTTAGACAGAGCTTATTTCCAAATTACAGTTGACATTTGTTCGAAATCATTTAACATAAAGTCTAAGATGTTAATCTATGTTCTTCAGGGCTCTTTTTAACATGAGTCTTGAAAAGCAGAATCTGAGTAGATTTACAAAATGTCTCAAGTGCTGCACGAAAGTATCACTAAAAAACCCCCAAAAAAGTCAATTCAATCCACGCATATTAGGTCAGATTCCAAGTCAAGTACATACATTTCAAATTGATGCTAATTATTAATCAATGCAGTTAAGTTTCATTTATTTTGTAGATTAGATAAAAAGGTTACACACTAATCGATGATCATTTCAAAAAGGAGAACAATATATTTGAATTCCATTCATATAAAAAGCTTTGTTTATAGGCAGTGCAGTGATAATGGACAGTTTCTTGCATTGTGTTGTTGATTTTGCAACAATCCCTCATTTAGCGCATCCATGCAGTGATAGTGGGAAGAAACTCTTCATTAACAGGAGGAAACCTCCACCAGAACCTGGCTCAGTATGCATGACCTTCTGCCACGACTGACAGGCAGTTTGAGAAAACGGAGCAGTATTTCCCATGTTAAAGAAATCTTTTTTAAAATTATGGTAATAACTTTAGAATCTAATAATTTAAAATTATTTCCTGGTGAATAAATCCATGAATTAAAAGAAGATGAACTTACAATACAATGATGGAAACCTTTGATCTTTAAATATATCAAAATGATATTTTACTATGAACGCGTATCACTGGGGCCCCATTTTGGAGCCAGGCCTGGTGGGCTATCAGCCATGGAGCCCTGCTGGGCTCCTGAAGAGGAGACGAGGGTTACTCCTTCCATTGGCTCACCACCTGTGAGAGAGGTGAAAGGTGTTGGATTTAAGTGGAAATCAACTCATCATCATAATTAACAAAAATAAACACATGAAAACATCAGACTGTATGGAACAAATTTAAATAGGCCTATTTAAATAATGTATTTCTTTTTGCTTCATTTAATTGAGTTACTGACATGAAACATTTTAATGGCAATAGCATTAAAATGTATGGAATGTGACTGTAAAAGTCAATAATACAGTATTACAATAACTATCTAAAATAATGTAGTGTCATATAGAATATAACAATGCTTACATTGTCATATTTACAATAATTTTTTGTGTTAAACTCTGTCACATTCAGCTTTTACATTAAACAAGGCTCATTGCAAGAAAGGCTGATGTTTAAAAGGAGAACTGTCACAGATTTTTGTAAAATGTTTGTAAAGATAAAAAGTGACAGCAAAAAGAAATTTGTATTATTTTTTCAAAAAATTACCCCACAGTGTAAGTATCAAGCATTCATTAAACCTTTGACAGGAACATTTTGAATCATTTATCTGCACATGTAGCACTACTTAATATATTGAAGGACTAGCATCTGAGATCAGAAGACTAAATTCCTCTACTGGAGCTGTTGTCAGTAATCAGTAAAAACAATACAAAAGAATAGCTGCTTTCAATACTTCGTATTTTTAAAAAAGAAGAATTAAGTGAACACAACAAGACACAAAACATGCATAGAAACCAAAAAAATAAATACATACACAGTACTGGAGTAGATCTTCTATATAGATGTGCATAAAGAGTCCTGATTTTCCCGCTGGTGAGCACAGTCTCTGACTGACACATATTTAAAAGTCCACGGTTTGTTTGTCCAGATACTTAAGAGAATCTGGACATTCATTTCCGATAAAGAGGATGAATAATGGCTTGTGTGTCTATATAGGAAGATTGAGGGGGAAATATTATGGACCATCAACCTCCTACCAGACCAGTATGGAGTCAATTTCAGGTTCTCCTGGCTCCAGCCAGTTGTCAACGCTCACCATCCTTTAACCCAAAATGGGTCACCTGGCCTGTATTGAAATAAAAAGGACAAGTAAATTACCAAACTGCTAGTTAACGAGATGTTTTTTCAGTTATATCCAGAAATAAATGCAATTATATCCACAATCAAATCTTTAAGACAAAATAAAGATATCAGCATTTATCTTAAACACATATATTGAATTAAAAAAGTTAGATCATATGACAATTGATGACCAAACAATTAGCACTGGCTACCACCACCAACATGCCAAACAAACAAAACAACATTGTTTTCACTACTCACCAATTCCATATATAGCTCAGTGCATGACAGCTTCATGGCTCCAAGCTCAAGGGCAGTTTTTACCCTGGATTACACGCGCCAGATTTTAGTTCTAGATTTTGGCTAAATCATATCTTTCCCTGAACAACTAGATAGTTATGAATGCACTATCTATGAGGAGCTGAAAAGGATAATACACTTTTTTTGATAACTTGTTATTGCACAGTTTTATAACTCAATCCACTAGAGAATAAAATATGGTATAGCCAACGTATTACCTTGAAAGTTTTGTTTTCAGTTTTTTAAAAGAACTTTATGTCCTCTTCCAAATTCTGATGCAGCTCAAGTAGTGAAAATCAAGCCACTTCAGTAAAAATGTTTTTTCATTGATATAATATTTAGGGAACCTCCATGAACTGTCTGGACTGCAACAGGGCAAATAGAGGGAAAGCTTAGTGAGCAATTGTAGCTTAAAGAAGAACAACACAGACTCTGAAAGATGGCAGAAATATTTTGATAGGGATAATGCAGAAGGCAGAGGTGGTTTCATTGTCTCCAGAGGATAGTAATTTGCACCATTTCAAAACACACTACTCAAACTCAAGGGCACCAGATAAAATGGTACAGAACACTTTTAAGTAGAAATCTGTGCTTGCAAAGCAGAGAAAAGAACAAGAAAGGGAAGCTTTGTCAGAGTAACTTAAAAGTTGTAAAAACAGTACGGTATCATAGCAACTGGCAGGCATCCAAAATATGGAAGAACTTTGTCACTATCTGCCAACAGGTTTCCACTTGTCTGCTGTGTATGTAGAATATCCAAGACTAACAGGGTGAGTGACGGAGCAAAGACCTAAGAATGTAAAAAGCACTTGGTTGCCAGGGACAGTGAAATGGGTCAGGTGTGCTGCTCTTAAAAATTTGGAATGTTATAGGTGAGACAAAAATGTCAGAGGCGTTAGACAGGTGAGTTGTACAGACATTCTGCTCTTCTGCTGTCAGCAAAGCAAAGAGGAGACTCAGTCAGAAGGATGGTTGACAATATTGAGTACTGAGATAGTAATTAAAGGCTTTGCTGGTACACCTCTGGGTACTTTTGTACATTCAGACAGTCTGAGAGGAATAGATTGAAGGTGGTGGGTCACTATGAAACACAAGAACTCAGCAGTGCATAACTAAGGAGCTATCTATGGCAGATTTTCACCATTGCTTCAAAATTTTCTCCTTAACTTATCTTACAAAAGTATATGTTCCGATGAAACCAACAGGACCACATCATCCGGAAAAAGCAGAGATGCGATCCTCAGGCCACCAAAACGGATCCCCTCAACACCTTGGATGCACCTAGAAATTTTGTCCATAAAAGTAATGAACAGAATCGGTGACAAAGGGCAGGCCTGGCGGAGTCCAACTCTCACCGGAAATGAGAACGACTTACTGCCGGCAATGCGGACCAGACTCTGACACTGGTTATACAGGGACCTGACAGCCTGTATCAAAGGACCCGGTACCCCATACTCCCGGAGAACCCCCCACAGGGATCCCTGAGGGACACAGTCGAATGCCTTCTCCAAGTCCACAAAGCACATGTGGACCAGTTGGGCGAACTCGCATGCACCCTCCAGGACCCTGCTAAGGGTGTAGAGCTGCTCCAGTGTTCCACGACCAGGACGAAAACCACACTGCACTTCCTGAATCCGCGGTTCGACTGTCCCACGGACCCTCCTCTCCAGGACCCCTGAATAGACCTTGCCAGGGAGGCTTAAGAGTGTGATCCCTCTACATTTGGAGCACAAACTCCGGTCCCCCTTTTTGAACAGGGGGACCACAACCCCAGTCTGCCAATCCAGGGGAACTGCCCCCGATGTCCATGCGATATTGCACAGTCGCATCAGCCAACACAACCCTACAACATCCAGAGCTTTAAGGAACTCCAGGCGAATCTCATTCACCCCCGTGGCCCTGCCACCGAGGAGTTTTTTAACCACCTCGGCGACCTCATCTCCAGAGATTGGAGAGCCCAACCCAGAGTCCCCTGGCTCAGCTTCCTCAATGGAAGGCATGTCGGTGGGATTGAGGAAGACTTCGAAGTATTCCGCCCACTGGCCCACAACGTCCCAAGTCGAGGGCAAGAGCACACCATCCCCACTGTAAACAGTATTGGTGCTGCACTGCTTCCCCCTCCTGAGACGCCGGATGGTGGACCAGAATCGCCTCGAAGCCATGTGGAAGTCTTTTTCCATTGTCTCTCCGAATTCCTCCCACACCTGAGTTCTTGCCTCAGCAACCACCCAAGCCGCATGCCACTTCACCCGCCGGGTTGCTTCCAGAGTCCCAGAGGCCAAAAAGGCCTGTTAGGACTCCTTCTTCAGACTGACAGCATCCCTCACCGAAGGTGTCCACCAACGGGTTCGAGGGTTGCTGCCACGACAGGCACTGACAACCTTGCTGCCACAGCTCCGGTGAGCCGCCTCGACAATGGAGGTATTGAACATGGTCCACTCAGACTCAATGTCCCCCACCTTCCCCAGAATGTGTTCGAAGTTCTGCCGGAGATGGGAGTTAAAGCTCCGTCTCACCGGGGATTCCGCCAGACTTTACCAGCAGACCCTCACAACACGTTTGGGCCTGCCAGGTCTGACTGGCATCCTCCCCCACCACCGGAGCCAACTCACCACCAGGTAGTGGTCAGTGGACAACTCCACACCTCTCTTCACCCGAGTATCCAAGACATACAGCCGCAGATCCGATGAGACGACAAAATCAATCATCTAGGGTGTCCTGGTGCCAAGTGCACATATGGACACCCTTATACCTGAATATGGTGTTCGTTATGGACAATCTGTGACGAGCACAGAAGTCCAACAACAGAACACCACTCGAGTTCAGATCGGGGCGAGCATTCCTCCCAACCAAGCCCCTCCAGGTCTCACTGTCATTGCCCATGTGGGTGTTGAAGTCCCCCAGAAGACCGAGGGAGTCCCCAGGTAAGGCACTCTCCAGTACCCCTTCTGAGGACTCCACGAAGGGTGGGTAATCTAAACTGTCGTTTGGCCCATAGGCAAACCTGTAGGCGGAGGGAGGCTACCCTCTCGTTCACCGGGGTAAACCCCAACGTACAGGCACCGAGATGGGGAGCAACAAGTATGCCCACTCCTGCCCGAAGCCTCTCACCGTGGGCAACTCCAGAGTGGAAGTATGTCCAGCCCCTCTCAAGGAGACTGGTTCCAGTACCAGAGCCATGCGTCAAGATGAGACCGACTATTTCTAGCCGGAACCTCTCAACCTTACGCACTAACTCCGGCTCCTTCTCCACCAGAGAGGTGACATTCCATGTCCCAAGAGAGAGCTTCTGCAACCGAGGATTGGACCGCCAGGGCCCACTCCCTCAGCTGCCACCCATCTCACATCGCACCCGACCCCTTTGGCCCCTCTCACAGGTGGTGGGCTCATGGGAGGGGGGACCCATGTTTCCTTTTCGGGCTGAACCCGGCCAGGCTCCATGGGTAAAAGCCCGGCCACCAGGGGTTCGCCATCGTGCCCCCCCTCCAGGCCTGGCTCCAGAGTGGGGCCCCAGTGACCAGTGTCCGGGCAAGGGAACAAAGGTTTCTGTCGTTATCGGGGTCTTCGGGCTGCACTTTTTCTGGTTCCTCACCTAGGACCTGTCTGCCTTCGGTGACCCTACCAGGGGCGTGAAGCCCCAGACAGCATAGCTCCTAGGATAATTGGGCCACTCAAACCTCTCCACCACGATAAGGTGGCAGCCCGGGGAGATGTAGCAACTTTATATTTGGAGAAAATTACCACTGATCACCTATCCACTAAAATGAATGGCATGCATCAGTGGGAATATTTTGACAGGCATTGATATCAATACTCTGACTACAGATTTACAATATATAACATAGAACAAGGATTTTGACTGCAAACAAACTGACATATTACTGGCCAATGGTAGCAATAGTGACAGTGGAGATGAGAATGATGAACTTTTGATCACTGAGGTAAATCAAGATGTTGAGGGACATGAAATAACCGGAGATGCAGAACCTACAGAATACAAACCAGTAAGCATTCCAGAAAAAGAAAATAAATTATGGCCTTAACAGATCAGGTAGGTAGCGCTGTTCACTTGCAGGAAGAAGGTCCTGTGTTCGATTCCTGGCCCGAGATCTTTCTGCATGGAGTTTGTATGTTCTCCCTGTGCATGCATGGGTTCTCTCCGGCTTCCTCCCATAGTACAAAAAAATGACTGTCAGATTGATTGGTCTCTAAATTCTCCTTAGGGGTATGTGTATGGTTGTTTATCCTGTCTGTCTCTGTGTTGCCCTGCGACAGACTGGTGACCTGTCCAGGGTGTACCCCGCCTCTTGCCCAGAATGTTAGCTTGAGATAGCCACCAGTACCTCCTGACCCCACTAAGGCCAAGGGTGTACAGAAAATGGATGGATGGATGCAACAAAAGAGACTGTACTGTTATGTTACAGAAAACAGATTGGCTGAAGTGTCATACTCAATCTTGTTAGTTTTATAAAATTTAAAATGTCCATAATAATATCATACTATTTAAGAGGAGCCAAAATAAGACTAAAATGAGACCAAGCGGTGGAATCAAAGGGACTGAATTAAGGGATCACATAGTAGTGACCATTAGACAAGGGGGAGAGTTATACAATGTTATATAGTTATGCATTCTGTTAACTAAGGTCAAAATATATTCACATTATAATATACAGCATTTCCTTAGTTGATAAAACGTTAGAGTGTGTTGTCCACCTGAGTGGACATTTGGACAAATCCTAGAAAAAAACTTTTTAGCATTTTCCCCCCCCCACCTTGTTTCTATGCTCTAAGAAAATCAAGAACGCTTTGTAAAAAAATCCTTACTTACAGGATCATAAGTCATGCTTGAAAGGGTTGGGTTTCTTTTTCTTTTTGTTGAGGGTATGGGTGGGGAGTAGGATATCTGACCCTCCTTTCTCATGATGTGTCCTCTACATGGCTTAAGGCAAACTGCAAGTGGGATCTGCAAGTTTGTTTATTCTACTTAAAGTACATTATTTCTCTTTTTAACTTTCCATTAACTTTTTTTCATCGGACTGATGTTTTCTTCATTTATATCTATATCCGATCTCTAACCCCAAAACAGGATTTCTTCTTATAGGACTGGGCTTTGGGCCTCATTGGCAGCACTTCTTCCTCAATATGAGAATTGACAAAACACACACAGTTTTAACTTTTCAGCTGATCCTGAAGTTAGCTTCTTATTTCATAACTTATATACGTCATTGATTTTAAAGATTCTGCGTTACCTTGAAACAGCTCTGAATCAAAATTTAAAATGTTTAAACTTGTCCAGCCTGGGGTGATATATTCCATCATAAAGGAAGGAACATTCCTTAAAACAGTTTGTGAATTGTAATGTTTTTACACTGTCAAAGAACAATATATGACTTTATTCTGTACTTGGGAGGCAAAACCTTTCCATATTTTTTGTTTTTTTGTTTATCTCAATGAAATTTCAATCTGCACATCACTCATATGACACTAGGATATTGTCTGTGCTGCACTTTGTTTTAATGCCAACCCCATCCTGTTAGAAAAGTTACTGTAGCACATAAACTGTTAATATACAGCAGAGGTGCCCAAGAGGTGGATATGAATCTATAACTCACATTAAAATGATGAGGTTCTATGGAACACCAGGGTCAACCCTGGATGGTGCTCTTTATCCATTCCTTGGATGTCCAGATGTCTTTGTTCATCACCTTATTTGCCTCTAAGAAGGTTTATTCTGTTGGGCTTACTGTGTACTGCTTAATGTGTAAATTATGTAATCTGAACTTTACATAAGCAGTCCCGACCCCACATTATCCCTAGTGGGGTCGGGAGGGGTATGGTGCCTATCTCCAGCGAGATATTCCAGGTACACTCTGGATAGGTCGTGAGCCCATTGCAGGCTGATGCTCTTTATTAAAGCTATTCTGTTTTGCTATGTTATTGGTATGAGGCATGAAAACCTTACTTTTAGGTACATTTTACTTTATAATGGAGCTATTTAAATAGGAGCCTTCCCACTGCTGAGCTATACAACAGCACTGTCACTTATAAATGTGACATTAACATTTATAAGGAGCTGGTTTCTGAGACCCAAGGGCAGCCCTGCTGTACAATTTAGCGGGGTCCTCTGTAGTCAGACCTACATAAATGAATGGAAAACTCCACAGAATTGCAGGTATCAATGAAGGCAATAATGTAGTCAGTATCACATTTTGACACTTTGGGCATAATCTATTTATGTATTTTTGGGTGTCTGAAATACAATAGATATTGGTATTTTGTTTATACAAATAAAATTAGCCTCCTTTTTTTATGTTAAATAAGTGCAGCATAAAAAATATGATAAATTCTTTGCTGAATCACATTCATATATTGATTTTGTCCATGCTAACTTGCCATTTTGCAGCATGAACAGTATTGCTCTTTTTGTTAAATATGTTTTGATATTCTCCTTATGTTGTGATTAAAATGTCTAATTCCATTGGTGAGGAATGCACACTTTTAGGCTTCTTTTTTTTTTTTTTTTTGCCATGTTGAATCGTGTTATTTGCATTCCATCTATGAGGGCTTCTTCTTTATTCTCACTCATTTCAGAGGTAACTTGATTCATAATGGAGTTACCTAGTTGATGTCTCCTGTTCTGAAATCAAAACCCCTGAGTGTACTAGAGCTGGGTAGGTTTGTTCAGAGTAACTCAGTTTTTTAGCTCTGCTTTCTAAAATGAGGTCTTCATGGAGCCAGCTGCAGATTTTCTGAAAAAACAAACAAACAAAAAAAACAAACAAACAAAAAAACCCATAATGCTCAAACAACTTCTTGCCATATCCTTTGTACTTCTCACCAATAGCAATATCATATATTGATTGCATGTCTTGTGTGAAGTGAAAAAAAAAGCATCACACTATAGAACCACTGTCCCAAGAATACTTTCTATAGTAGAGGGAAAAAAACTGGTAAACAACTCTGAGTCAGTAGTGCCATCCATGGAATGAAAAGGAGAATGCACATTGCTGAAGCAGCAATTCCTATGATGCTTTGTACAGGGAAGATACAGAGAGGCCAAGTGTATTATCCATAAAGAACATTAAGGTATTAGTAATAGCTCAGTCATTGACCCTTCCCTGCAGGACAGATGGTTGTGCATGAAAACAGAGAGCCAGGTGTAGCTCTTATGGAGAGAAAAGACCAGCTGAGAATGAATATAAGGTTAATGGTAATAAGTAATTGCTGATAATAAATACTGATCAGATAAAAACAAGAGTGAGAGAGAGTTGTCAGTATGTCCTCAAGCCTCTAACAGGATGATCATATGTCATAAAGTGCAGGTGTGGAGGTGGTGAGGCAAACGCGGTGGAACTAAGTTGAAATGAAATGATGGTTTTAATGATGAAAAAAGCACAAAATAATCCAAAGTCCAAAATCGTGGCAGCACTGCTGAGCGGAAGACAAGGGCTCAACAGGGTTTACGAATGGACAGAATAGAGACTGGAAACATCAAACGACTAGGACCCGATGAGGAACAAAGGACACAGGTGGGATGCAATACACAGGTCAACACAAAAACTCGAAGACACAGAAAATTCAAAATAAACACAGAGAACAACATAGAACATGACATCATAACAAAAGCTCAAAATCACCCACTGCAAGTCACGCTGTTGTGATACATTTTTATGGAAGCCACAATGCAGGGAGTGTGAGGAACAAGCAAAATGAAGATGCTTAATAATACAAAGGTAAACTGAAAAAAGCAAAATCCAAGAAAATCCAAGCAAAATCCAGAAAGATGAACTAAAGAAAATAAATAGGTCCAAAAACAAACCTAAAGCAGTGAAGCACAATAACAAGAACAATAACAACCAGAGAGCTTAAGTATGGAGAGAAGAGTGGAGAATGATAGTGGATGCAGATGTGAAACAGCTGTGGGAGAGAGCAAACAGCAGACTGGGGAGAGGTGAGTAATCAGCACAAAGGAAGCTGAACTGGACACAAAGAAACTAAACAATGGGGAATACAGACAGTAATTAAAGAGAAATACATCGAAATGAGTAAAGAATAGAACACAATAATAAATAAAGACATTAAACAAAGAAGAGTACTGCCAAGATCTTTTAAATAATGATTAAAAAAAATCAGAGAGGCGGGGTACACCCTGGACAGATCACCAGTCTGTTGCAGGGCAAATTTATATATATATATATATATATGACAACCAGACCTCCTCGGCGCCAATTACAACGGCTGAGTCAAGTACCATCAGAAATAATTGAAGATGTGAATGCAGCATTGAGAACGATCCCTAGCAACACCATAACAGAAACCAATGAGCTGATCTACAACTC
>CAEGAD010085060.1:0-54421 GCA_903067055.1 Poeciliopsis paucimaculata | reverse complement strand
AGATTTTATTATATATATATATATATATATATATGTATACGTACATAGTATGGAGGTAATCTTGAGTTACACTGACAAAGGGTTCTACAGGGATGTGAGCAAATCCTGTTATGATTCCACAAATAGTGGAGTAGTTAAAGCTCGATAGACATACACAGCTCCAACTGAGCCTCTTTTTTGTCAGTGGTTAGAATGTTAATATTCACATGGTACAGTACTTGCTGTTCTGCTGCTGGGGAGAACAGATCGGGAATATTTCTTTAAACCTTCTCAGAACAGTTGCACCTAACACACAGTGGGACCTCTCTCTAGAAGCCCTGCTGCTTCCTCTTTTGGAAGAAAGAAATGTGCAAAACAGAGAACATGCCTGTCTGACAGGACCAAACGAAGGCAAATCTGACAAATGAAGAGAACAAAAAAAGCCCAACGACGACGAGACGACACGACTCGAGACGGTCACGGCAAGGAATGTGTTTTCAATGTGTAGAGCGTAAATGTCGAGCAGACTTTAAGAGAGCAATACACATATCTGCCCTCATTTCCAAAGGAGCATTTCCTTCTAACAACTAGACAAATATGACTGGTCTTTTAACATAAAAGAATTTGTTGAAATCTGTCGAAATCTCAAGTGAGAGCATTACGACGGACGTCAAGATTTGCATGTGCATCGGCATGCCAAGTCACGCTCAGGAAGCTCCCAGGCTTCAGTCTATAACATCTCCACATTCTCTCACACACACACACGTCGGAGGTTTCAGTGGTCGGACCCTCACAGCTTGTATCGAAGCCTGAGCTCTAAGCCCCCTGAAAGCAGCATGCCTTGGGCTACACCAGCTGAAGAAATCCCTCCTCAGTCCCTGAAGAGGGAAAAAGAAGAAACAAAAAGAAATCACTTGCCTCTAGGCTCCAGAGAAAACAGAAACTTGCCAGACTTAGCACCTATTTTATATTTCTAACTATGTTTTAATCTCATCACTGAAAACTGGATGCTTCAACGATATGGAATCTGAGTGACGAATTGCAAAACCACTACAAATCAATCAATCGATTGGTCATCTATCTAAAGAGACAAGCTACATTTGTACATCTGTTGCCATGGGGGGGGGGATTTAAAATGTAGTGAATAATGCTGGGCAAGTATTTACAGAGTTTCAAGCTTCATTTTAATATTTAAGGAATAGAATAAGCTTTTGTTTTTCCCCCTTTCAACAATTAAATCATTTAACAACTGCCTTTTGTAGTTACTCAGATTATTTTTATAAGGGAAGTACCCAGTCTACTTTCAACACCCACATTGCAATCTTTTGTTTTGGATGCACTGATTTAAACTAAGATAAGCCATGCTGCTTTGGCTTCTCTTAGCCTTATCCTTATCTGCAATATACACAAACGCACACATGCTGCTTGGACCTTACAAAGAATTATGAGGCTGAAGAACAGCTTTTTTTTTGTCAAGTAGAAAGCTGTTACTAAGGTCTCAGACAGTAGGTGTATCGTAATACAGTGATTTTTTTTTTTTTTTTTCCAGGTAAACAAGAAGAATAGAAGGAAACAGAAAAAATAAAAGTGTTTTCTCAGCTGTGCCTCTTCAAAACACACAATAGTTCCTTGTTTCCCTCTTTAGCTGTTGATGTATGTTTGCACAGACATTGTGGTCACATCCGACACACACGTACATCCCTCCATATCCACATCTCTTCCTGCGAACAGGCGTTGAAAGTTAGCATGTTAGCTCTAGCGCTCAAACACAATTCATCTGCCAATGTGTTTGTTTTATCCATATTAAATAAAAATAATAAATTCTAACAGGCTTCCACAGAGAGTCGGAAGACGCTGTCTGACACTAGCAAGATGATATCATTTTCAAGGCCACAGTCAAACCGGTGGCCTTGAAAAGCCACTGAGAGCGAAAGAACCAATAACGCCAAACAGACCCAGAATAATGTTTGCAAATCAAATCAAGGACATACTTTATAGATAGTACAGTCTGTGTTTTGTTGAAACTAATATTGACGTGTTTTGCCATAATGAGCATGAATTGAAAATGAAATGCGCCGATGGCAATATCATGTTGTCGAGGAGTTTCGCCGCAGGACGTGCTGAACCGCTTAAACAAAACAAATGTCATCATGAGGAACGGACATTGTGTGGAAATATTGAAGGAACAACTGACTGCTGTTAGAACCCTTGTTATTGTACGAACTTCCAGCGTAATCCATGTAGAGTCACTGAATGAGGATCTGTGCTTCGCAAGACCCAGGGCATCTTACAGCAGGAGACAGAGCAAGGCAAGAAGACAAGTGATTACTGCCATGCTATACCGAGTCAGTTCGGGACACGTCTCGTCAGATCTATTAACTTCAGATGTTAAAGTTAGTGCAAAGCTCGTTAACGCTCTCTGACAGCAAGAAGGGAGGATGTTTGAAAGTAACTTATCTATATTCTTACAGTGAGTTTAACTCACTGAGTAAAAAAAAAAAAAAAAAGTCTGTCTTATTATTTTCATCAGTTCATCAGGGCAAAACAAAGGAGCACTTATTCTCCAGAATAAAGTAGAACAGGAATACTTTATCTGTGTAGCCGTGGGCGGCATTAAAATGATCATGAAGCCTGGAACTAATATATTTGCAGGCATTTAAAGATTACGACAGCAAAAAGTAAAAACAAACATGAATGGAAGTGTCAGCGGTTAAGAGACCTGCTTGCAATCCTGCAACGCAGTGAGATGAGCCTCTCATCAGTGCAGCTGTGAGGAGTTTTATTTTTTTTTCAGTGCTTGAATATAACTTCCCTCATCTGCAGCTCCATCTTAGTTCTGAGAGCTTGTGGCCTCCTGCCTTTGACAGAAGTGTCCATTTTTACCCTTTTTGTTGCGGCACCTACTATTTCCGACTGTCGTGCAGACAACGGCAACGAACAGAGTATTTTCAGTGAGTGCGTGAAAAACAGAAACATGCATATTATGTCTCAGGAAGAAGTGACAGATGTGTCCCTTACTGGGAACCCACAATGTTTATTTTGGCAGACCGTTCCAGTTTGATCGAATCGTACAACACGCAGGCATTTGTTGGACCATCAGGCTGTTGGCTCTCCTGAAGTCCACCACCAGCTCCATGGGTTTTGTGTTGTAAAGATGGAGTCATCAAAGCCCTTGACATGCTCACTTGTAACCCCTGTACAGAGATCTTCTTAGAAACAGAATTTTCTGAAGGTAAGAAAGGGTCTGAGTAATCCAGAAACCGAATGTCTGCGCAGTGACAAGTCAACAAAGAACATTCGTGTTCACTCACTTGTTGTTTCCAGTCATTCAAAGGCTGGCCAACAACGACAGTGAGCTTCGTTCCCAGCTGGGCAGCATGTCCAACAGAATTGTCCAGCTGAGGTCCGTAAAGCTCCACCGCTGTTTAATGAGCACACACGCGCAGCGTCGAGCTGTCTTGATTAACTCCCACTCACACAGCGGCAGGTTTGCTCACAGAGCCTGCTTCTATCAGACTTAAAATGGCTTCGTGAGCTACAAATCCTGCGGTGTTTTAATAAAAGCATTGAAAACATTATAATTGACAGGTTTAAATCCCTAAACGATTACTTAGACGAGAACGTGACTCCCTCGGTACCCAGCAGTGGTCCACACTGTGGTTATTCCATTTAACAATCATTTAGACTTAACTGATTGTATTAATACATTTTTAAAGTTCCACACACTTCTACACACCGTTTTTTTTTTTGTTGTTTTTTTTGTTTTTTTTTATTTGGTTCCCGTGGTGGAAACAAATCAGGAAGGAAACGCGAACCAAGAAAACTACCATGGCTTAACAATCGTTAAACCTCATTTCTCTAACCCAGTGGTGGGCAACTCCAGGCCTCGAGTCTCCTGCATCTTTTAGATGTATCTCTACTTCAACACACCTGAGCCAAATACTGAGGTCATTAGCAGGACTCTGGAGAACCTGAGGAGGTGATTCAGCTATTGGATTCAAGTGTGTTGGACCAGGGAGACATCCAAGAGTTGCAGGACACTGGCCCTCGAGAACCAGGATTACCCACCCCTGCTCTAACCTGACTCTCAATCTTGTAGATGATATGAAAAGTCTTGGTTAATCTGTAGCGTGGGATTGCCAGATTCACTCTTTTTGGTAGAATAGCCATTTGAGAAGCTACAGATCTTGTATTTGTATTGAAAAGCACTTAAATGTAGAAAGGGTTTCATTTAGAGTTCAGTGACAGGAGAATTTCTTACTATCATCTTTACAATACCAAATATGTTGGATTAAATTGCCAAAGTTCAAAGTAATCTCATAAAAGCATTTTAAAAAAAACCCCAACATTCTACATATTTGATTGAAATGCCAAATAGGTATTGAGAAGACTCTTAAGCTACTCTAGTCTATCAGCAGTTCTTATTTATAAAGTTTGAAACCTTATGAATGAGCAATACAATTTATATTTAAAACAATGAACTGAGTCATGAATGAGAAGCCAGTGGAGTGAGTCCAAAGTCAAAGTTTAATGATTCCCTTTAGTTGAAAGCCAAGCCGCTAATCAGATTACAGGAAACATATTTTGGGAACACCCTCAAGATTTTAATATCAAACCGCAGAAGTGTCTAATCATTGTCTAAAAAAAGAAGCTTTCCAGTTCAAAGTTAGGTGCCCATGTCAAATGGTGGAGGTCAGCATGAACGTTAATCTGAGTTGTTATAATGTTATAATGTGTGTTTGTTATTCCAATAATCACCTTGACCCTGGGGTCAATTTACCCTCTAAATGAACAGGGTTTTTTGTTGTTTTTTTTTTAGATTCCAAAAAGCAGCATCCATTGGCTCCCATCAGTAATTATTTCACTTCAGTCTCTCTACATAAACCAATCACTAGTAACCAACCAGCAGAAGTTTGTCCTCGTGTGCCCAAATTTAATTTACCCCGATTTCAGATATTCTCAGTCAATAAAAATGTTCTCCCTCCCCTTCGGCTCGCCGTGGTGGTTTTTAACGACGGGGTTAAATTGTTCGAGCCACAATTAGGAGAAGGTAATTTCCCTGGTGTGCATCTCTTTTCACCCCTTCTCTAGTTTATCCCTCTACTTTTTGCAGTCGGATTCACCCTCTCCATGTCTCCTTTGGCCAGTAAATGGAACAAGTAAAAGGGGGGCGAGGGGAGAACAGTCTTTTTCCGTTTCATACAGATAAATCTCATTTTGTGATGCTGGTCATAGAATCCAATCTCCATTAGCTCCCAGAGCAAATAACAGACAGACTGAGAGACACAAGCCATTTCCAGATCCTGTACAAGACAGGCCTGATGCATTCAAAGTGATTCAAACATCAAATTGCATGCTTGTACGTTTCTGTTACTGTTTTCATTCAATTTTTTTTAGGTGGGGGACTCAGGCTTGGGTCTTTGTGACTCACTGCTGATGTGTGAGATGTGGATGGACTTATTTATCCACATGTTTCCCCCTCTCCGAGGAGATATAGAGTCATCCAGATGTTTGCTAAGCTGGGTCACCAAGACTTAAATAAAGTAAAACAAAAAACAAAAACATTAACTCTCAGTTCAAGAGGACATAACGGAAGAAATTTCTTTTTCAACGGTGTGAAAAACCAACAAAATGAATTCAGCTAGTTAAGCAGTCCTAAGTCTCGCATAAGCCCACAGACACTGTGGGCTTTGCGAAGTAATGATTGCGGCAGCAGCTAGTTATCTGCACAGGGCCTCCGTGCAATTGATGAATGTCTTTTATTTGCAATAGACTGATGAAGAAAAATGGAGACAGAGGTCTTTTCCCCTGATAAGATGGAGCACACCTGGAACTGTAACCTTGCCTCCTTCTTCTTCCGTTCGGTATGGATATCTATATTCAGTGGTATGATGAATTTGCCAAAGCTGAGAGGCTCCACTGGGGAGTCAGATCATTCATCTGCTGCCATGTGAAATTCCATTGAACCGGAGCACTCCCTCAGCAGCAGCCAGGAACACAACTTTAATCAATTTCACTGTCAGTGAGAGGGAGCAGAGAGCAACGTATTTACATGTGGATGCCGGGGGCTCCTTCACGTATAGCTGAGATAAATGGGCCTCATAAACATTTTAATCTGCCACAAGGTGGGTTGGTATTGTTTCACTTTACAGACAGCTTTAAGCAGCTCCTTCATTGTGAAAATGCTTGTTGGTTGTGCAGATGCATTGTTTCACACTGAAGCATAAACTGAAGCAAAAAGCTTGAAAAAGTTGATTGCAGCAAATTTCACTCTTCCTTAAGAGGGATGTGCTGGGCAAAGCAAACAACCTTCAGAATTCAGAATGAACAATCCTCGAGTTCATTCTGAAGAATATCTAATGAAAGGCCCGTAATAAGAATGTCGACACAGTACCTAATAACTGAGACTTTGACAGACAAATGTATAGAAGTTAGTTTAAGAATGATGTTATTTAATGAGGAAATTGGGGCACATTTCAAAGAAAATGAATAATAATTTAAACGAAGGGAGAGATGCCCACTACTTGCGAAAATAAATAGTTTAACATTCTGACAATGTTAATTAATATTTGAATATTGTGTGATAAGTTCTCACTGAAAGCAACAAACCGAAGAAATAAAATAAGAATTAAAAAGAAAGCCCAGGGATATAGGATAATATTTCCCATAAATTTTTGTTTAATGTTTTTTTGTTTTTTTTCCTAGAGGGCACCGACAGAACCACTTTTTTTTTTTTTTTTTACAAAGTAAAATGACAAATATAGTAAAATGCATTGACTCACATAAGTAACTTTAATCTGATTACTGCTCGCAGCATGGCACAAACTGACAGCGCAAGTCCCACTAAAGCAGAGAGCTGCAACTAAAATGCAGCTTGTGACAAAGACTGAGAAGTTCTCAAAGTTCTGAAAATGTTTTTAAAAAATGTAAAAAAAAATAAAGAAAAGTAAAAAAAAAAGAAAAAAACTACAAGAACTAACGTAGACCAAAATGAGGGAAGGTGTGAACTGAGATATTTCTCTATTCTCTCTATTTTTTTCTCTTTTTTTGTATTTTCACTGAGCTTTTTTCTTATTGTCTCGATCCCCTAGGGGAGCTATTAACTCTTTCCACAAGAGAATAAGCACCCAGGAGTGTGGAGGCACTTGGCAGTGGCGCCATAAAAAAATGCTGAGCTAGACAAAAGTGTTAGATGAATCCAATCTCAGAGGACAAGAAACAGAAGAAGGCTGCAAAAGTTGTGCATCTGTGTTTGCAGTGACTTAAATACCGGATTTACGCACTATAATTTACAACCACAACTCATTATTTAAGCCATTTATTTGTATTCATTTTGACTACCATGGGAGATGGCAAATGAAAACACAGAATTTTGATGGTCTGGAAACTACATTAAAAAAAAAATTTAAAAAAATTTCTGTGTCAGAAAACTAGAAAAATAGACTCAGAAAGACATTTTCTGAGTCTATATTTCTCAGAAAAAACAAAATAAACAAACTTAACTACTCAATGTAAACATCTTTTCATTGTTGTCGCTTGTGGGAAATAATGGAACCCAAAAATTGTGATATAATTCAGAAAAGTAGAAACAATTTTGGGGAAGACTACTTACGAAACAGTTGTCCGGTAAACAGTTAATGAGAGTCTACTTGCTATTGGCAGAGGTCACCTGTTTAGACTGCTTCAGCTGTTGTCCTTTGGTCAGACTTCCTGTCTCTGGAAACTGTATGAAGTCCCATGAAAATCCACATGTCTGCTCTTTATATCCTGCCTGATTTCTTTTAATGTTCCTATGACAACAGTGTGTTGGAGGTGTTACCACAGGTGTATTCCTCGCTAAACTAAAATATCGTGAAATAACCAGAAGTTTTCAAAGTCATGTCAGCTTCATAAATATACCCGATTTAAAACAGAAAACGATGTATTTAAATTCAAACCTTCAAAAAATGTTGTGCCTTTTATCTTGTGCATGTACATATATCATTTTATTACAACAAGACGTTCCATCATTTTGTCTTTTGTGTTCATCTCGATTCTTTTCCCCCGTCCTCAAAACCTCTAACAGGTCAAGACACCTGTAGCTCACTGCTGTGCGTTTGCATGACTTACAGTAGTCCAAGATGTTTCAGATAACAAACCACTGGAACAAATGGGATTCTGTGATCAGGTTTTTTGTTTTGTTGTTTTTTTGTTGTTTTTTTTTTATCTTGCTTGACATCCTGCCATAATGTTGAAGTACATTTCAAAGAACACCTTCAGAAACATTTCTTTTTGTTTGCCAGTGTTGTTAAGTCTCTGGACTTCAAAAGAAATGCTTGAAAGTAATGGACTTTATCAGCTACTTGGCATTCATGCCACCAACCATGAGGAACAAGTCGCAGAATGTTAGGAGTAGCAGGCACAGTCCCAGTTCAAAATAAAAAAAACCCAAAACATATTATTAAGAACCATCACCTGTAGTGTGTTCTATCTCCGTATTGAATTAAATCTATTAAAAATTACTACAAGCTGCAAGCAGCCAACATCCAAAAGCATAAGAGGAAACCATGGTAACTTAAAGGATTTTTATTTCTCCTTAGTTATTGATTAAAATCAAATAAAAATAAAAACCCTTTGTGTAGAATTTGGACATTTTCAGTAAGAGTCTGCTTTGCATCTAGAAATTTCACATCCAATGTGGAGATTTTCTATGTTTTTTTTCTTCTACTTTACAGGTAAAAAATTGAAACAGCACAAAACAAACAAACCAGCTCTGTAGGAAGAGTGTTAGTGTACGTGCATTTGTAATGAGGGAAAATTGTTTTGAACTTTTCAAAGACTATGACGCTCCACCACTACGGCTGTCCATGAAATATGAATCATTTAATGAATGGTATGTTTTTAATTCCACAGAGCCAAGACTAGATCATTTTTGATTTTTTTTTTTTTTTTTTTAAGCCAGATTTCTACAGATAGTTCCTTAGTCTTTCATAGACATACATGTTTTAAAGTATTTTCACAACATTTTCTCTAGAATTTTAACCATTTCTCCCTGATAAGTTTAACATTCCTAAGTTAGGATTGTGGACTAACCTGCATGCCAAAATTTGTAAGTCATGGCTAACAATCAACCATATCCGCTTTATACGCAGAAAACACACCCATATAGTGATTTCATTTCACTCCTCATTACATGACATAAAACTTTTTTACAAAAACTCAAGTTTCAGGCCAGGGGTTCAAGTCATATTTTAGGTCTTTACGACACAAATCTAAGTCAATTTTAAAGTTTTTTTATGCAATTAAAGAGAAAAAAAACCTCAAACATGGGATGCCAATCTTTGCTTTTTGGATAACGCATGCAGTGAAATCATGTCCCGCAAACAAATTGGGCTTATTTGAAATGGATGAACATAAATGTCTGTTCCTGTCTGTCAGAGTAATCTCAACACTACTTGAGATCTAAGACAAAGCAGGCAAATGGTGCCGGCACTCGCTGACACAGCTAGTGACAAAGGACAGTTTCCAAGACATTTCTCCAGAAATGCCACCCTTGTGTCTCATACTATCACTTTAATCAAGAACATCCTTCTTATCCTGCTCAGGATCTTTCGTGTTGCATTTGCTCAGCAGAGTGTAGAGTGGGCAATTAATGTGAGGAGCTGAGGCAGTTTGACAGACCCCTGTGTTGTTCGTCGTGTTGGTGAACAGGCCTGCCATGTGACCTGGAACAGTTCTTCCTCTCTCCTGTCTGCACATAATTTGTCCTGTCAATCTACTGCCATGCCACAGTACCTCCGACTTCATTTCGGTTTTGCAATTCTACTTGCCATTTCTGATATTTTTACATCTTGCCTTTTACCTTTGAATTTTTATTTTTCTACTTTTCTAAATTATGCCACATTTTGTAGGTTCCATTATTTCCCACAAGTGACAACAAAGGTTGTTTACATTGAGTTGTTAACTTTAATAACAATCCCTAATATTGAGGATGTATGTGTCCACAGTGGATAAGAAAGACTCCTTTTAACAGGAGATAAGGGTAAAAATCCCATATTAAATCTGCCGCCATGGCGGTTAATCCTCCCAGATTGCCGGGAAAGCAATCAGAGACATCCCGGTATTACTGTACATTGTCCATGAGAGACGCTTTTCAGACATGATGGTGGACTTGTAATGCTACACTCTAACCAATGGATGGAGCTCTTGTATTACATTCTGACATTATGACAAAAACTGCAAAACTAAATGCCCTGAACACAACACCGAACCAAATCCCCCTCACACATAAGCAACATTATGACCGGTTTGAGGAGCCACTTCATCGTTTGCTCCTTAGTAACTCCAGGCTGCACTGTGACAAGATTGCCAGCAGGTGGCAGCTAAATACAACACAACCACCTCAGATGAGCAGAAGTCTCTGGGTGGAAGGAGTTCAAAAGATGAGCAAAATCATTCTCATCTCTAAGGAATCATCCATGGATTAGCATTATTGAAATTAGTCTGGATAGATTGGACCTGTGCTATTAAAGGAGGGTTCGGACACTCTCATAGACTTCCATGAAGAGAATGGGATTAGGAACTCTCATAGGGTCATGGAGCTCCAAATAGAACAGGTTTTCACAGGGGAGCAGAATTTTGCACAAGAACAGGATGATGCATTATGTTCATTCACCGCCTTGATTCCCGATTGCTCAATGGCTGGTTGTCTTATGCACTGAGTGAAAGAGAATAAATTGAATTTATTTATTTGTACATATTTTTAATTTTACATTTATTTCCACAAACGTTCCACAGTATGGGCGTCACATGAGTGTTGATCAGAACTCTTCAGGCGCATTCTGATACCCACGATGAGGACAGAGATGCAGCTGAGTATCTAATATTTTAGAATGTTGGTGATATTTTATGCTTCAATATTGTTCATGTATGTGGTTATGCTATTTATTTACAATGCACAAAAATGTTTTGCAGCTGTGTGCAGGGCCTGCTGCCAGTCATCCAGATATTGGTCAAGAAAGAAGCAGGTAAGATTTATTGAATTTAGGGATGTCACGAGTCTTTGAATGATTCAAGTATCATTCAAGAATGCTACTTAGTAGTCCACTGTGCTCTGTCTATCCGCTCCATCATAAGTACAGATGGAGCCACGCACTTTACCGGTGTTCACTCTGACTGACCACTAGGCAGTTGCTAAAGGAGGAAAGAGGTTGTCGTACTCTTTGCGTCACACATTTTTTAATCATTCATTTCAATAATGCCTGTTGATCCCCTTGGAAATAATGAAAACTTGGACATCAATCAATAAAATCACTCCGGATATGGCACATTATCTGTCCATTTAATAACCTGCTTTGGCACAGACTACACATCACATTTGTGTACACGTTTTTCTTCTGAGGATTTTTTGCAATACCAAGTGCTTTTTAATTTTTTTTTTCTTCCAGTTTTTCTGAGTGTTCCCTATTTTTTTTTTTTTTTTTAAAGTTGTTTTATTTTTTACAAGAATGTAGTAATAGGATGGGGGTTTTTTTTAGAACGAGAAAAAAAACAAAAAAAACAACACATAGCCAGATTTGCCTGCCAATAACAACAAATAATTTATGTTTCATTTAGATAAAGTTTTTACTGTTCAGGCCTCACAGGATTCAGACTGCTTCACTTTTGCCAGGGTTGTGTAACGTACGGCCAATCTCGGATTACATTTGGGTCCGCAGCAAAGCCCTTTATCCATTGGTTTGTCGGGCTCCCAGCTTGTTTAAAATATTGAGATTTCTCTTTTAACTGGAGCTCGAAGGCATGAACACATCTTACCAAATCTGTTGCTCTCCATTTAGCTGGTCTGTAAACTGTCCTAATCTGTACTTCTCTAATCTGTTCCAACCTTGTGGTCCTTGGGGGCCCCTCAGATCAGTTGGTCCACCGCGTTTGGCTGTCCCAAAAGACTCAGCTCTCCAGATGTTTCGCCTTCACTAAGTCCTTAGTAGGTTTCGGTAACTCTGAGTGGTCGTTGGATCACAGTGGAGACAACAGTAAGATCACTCGTAAAAATGACATTCATTATTCTTTGCTATTGTTATTGTGCAATAGCCAGCCCCTCCCTAAACCTCATAACTCCCATGGACTGATTACTGACCAGCTCTCCGTCTAACGGGTACAGAAAATCTCTAAAACCCTCGAGTCTTACCCTGAGACAGGTATAGGAGAGATAATCTATTTAAGCTGGTGTCGAGAGAGACTCATCTAGCATTTAACTATTTACATTCCAAAAGTTATGACATTTTCCAGTTAAGAAGCAATCAGCTGAGTATCCCTCACAACTGCATAACTTCAAAACCACTCTTGTTCCTGGTAGCTCTCTCCCTATCAACAACGAGCATTTGTTAAAGAATAGGCAATTTTTAGTGGCTCAACATAAGCCCCGAGGTCATTAGGGCTTATGTTTCCTTGGGGTTGGTTATTTTATCAACCGTAAAGGAGCGTCTGAAGCCACCACATTTCTAGAAACATGTTCATATGTTTTACACTAACTAGAAGAACCAAAAACAATAGATGACTCAATTAATTTCACTGTCTACAAATCTCGTTAGAATTTTAATGCATCTTTATTAAGCAGGCTTTTAGCAGGGTTAAGTGACAGACAGGTTAATTTTCAATAATTACAAATTAAGAATAAAAAAATATTAAAATCACCTTCATCCTTTCCTAACCTCTTTCCCTATGCTGTGTCACGACTTTACTGCGTCAGGCTTTGGGGTGCAGATCAACTCATAACTAGACGATGGATGATCTCGGCAACAGAAGGCATTGATGTCCTTGGTTGGAGTCTTGTCTTTGTATGTCAAAATCCTCTTCTGAATAGAAGCAAAGCAGAACAGGTCGTTGTCTTCCGAACACTCAGATCTTCATCACTCAGTGACCTTTGTCCTTTCACCAAGTCTGTTACAGCAGCCTTGAGATCTTAAGCGCAGAGCGGCAGTAGAATCAGGAACCAGGGCTGAGGGTCAAAGGGTCTTATCCTCTTCTAGCAGTGCGGAGTCTTCACCTCCCCTTACTTCCAGGGTGCGGTCCTCTGCTGATCTTTGCATCTTCTTATTGCGTTGACTTCAGCTCCGGAGACTGAGAATACTTGTTCCTCTTTTCATGGGTTTTTATACTTTCTCGCCCCATAGTTGTGTATGGGGTGATGGTTTATGTGTCTTCTTGGATGTTAAATGGCTTCGCAGAAAGTCCCAAACCATTCCGCCTTTGTTCACATCTCCTTTTTTGCTGCTTGTCCACTGTCCATCTGGTTTCACTTCCTTAATCTGGTTAGGAGAAAACCTTCTAATTTCTCTTTGGAGTTCCCCTGTCTTCCCACTCAGCTCAAACCCTTTACTGGCCCTGACCTCTGCTCTAATTATAACACAGTCTGAGAATTACATGTCAACGTAATCATACATTGTGTAATAATACACAATGTATGATTACTTGAGTTACAGTTCTATATGTGCCGTATGATCATCATAAATCATTAAACACAATCATCCTTTCATTTAATTCTTCAAACATAACTTCTTTTAATAATCATTTAGTTTAATTCAATTATAAACCTTCAAGTCACCATTTTATTCATTTCTTTAGCTGCTTTTTAGAAAATCAAACTCTTTGTATAATCATCAATAAATCAAAATACAAGATTACTTATGTCTTTCAGGCTTTTATGAACTGTTTTCTTTAACCTGAAAAGATCTCACCACTTTATGCCAGTTTTCTCAACACTATTTTTGTAGCAAATTTAAGTTTATTTATTTATTTTTATTTCATGGAGAGGCAGAGAAGATTGACTCATTTACCGCCAAAGATTAAAACCTTATATTAACATCTGATTGTTAAATGACAGCTGGATTTATCACCAAAGTATCTGTTTTGAAACCTTCTGTCACTTTCCTAACCTGAATGGATTCTCTAACAAGAAGCAAATAATCAGGAAACTTACAGATTTCAACTCAGGATCCAGCTTTATTGATTATTTTCACAAAGTGGCACACATACATTCAAAGCAGAAAAGCCTTTGAATAGCAAACATCAACATTATTGTGTTCATATCCATGTTGTGGTTAATGATCTAGAGAGTTATCAGGATCAAAATGTCCACCACAACCATATTCCTGAGTGGTGCATTACTTTAAGGGAAAAAAAAAAAACAGTCAAGGAGTAAAATAAAAAATTATATAAAATAACACCAATATAGCTAAGGTGATAATACCCAGTCAAATACCCAGTTTCTATTTTATATGAGCTGGTTGAAAGGAAGAAAAAAGCATATTTCCTTAAAATATAAAAAGAACCCAAAATATTAAAAAATACCCCATTAAATGTCAGAAAAACATACTGTATTATTTTGCTTACTATTTGGATTACTTAATAATTTTCTTGTAGCTTAATGTTTTACATGATATTTACATTTAATTTGTTTTAAAGCTGTGAACAAAAACACAAAACTGATAAACACATGACATGGGTTAATCTCACAGACTGGCGACCTGTCCAGGGTGACCCCGCCTCTCGCCCAAAATGTCTCTCTGGATTCAGGCACCAGCACCCCTACCGACCCCACAACAGACAAGGGTGTAAAGAAAATGGATTAGATGTGCTCACCCCCACACAAAACTTTAATGAAAAATTCTAAAGCCTCACAACAGAAGATTTTCTAAGAAACAAAACATGTACCTCCTCCATATCCAAAAATAGATTAGTAGGCCATTCACCTCATGTTTTTAATTTGCTTTACTTTAAGCTACATTTCAAATTGTGACCAAACCACGCCCATCACTGACGTCTGCCAATCAGTTATTCGGCTGGGCAGAAGGTTGCATAGTTATCTTTCAGTATTATGTAAAGACCTGGGTAAACTGGTTCAATGAAATTGTATTTAGAGGTCTGCAGATGAATCAGTTTTGTTCCGCAGACGGCAAAGAAGGCCACAGTACCAGCAGGGTAGTCCAGATACACCCCAAATCTGTTACATCCTGCTGGAGGATGAACTTTATTCTTCGTCTCGCCTTGGCTTTCTCCTACAGCGTACTCCTTGTAAAGACAATAAAAAGTACAATACTTCTGATAATTACAATATGTTGTTTGCTTACTAGGCTTTCCACCAGTGCATGCCAGAATTACGCCAATTTGTCTGTTGCCAATTGGGGTCCATGTAACCTCAAAGTAATGACGATCAGACAGGCCTTCATTGCACATAACATGAGGAACTGTGCCATCCGGAGGCTTCGTAGTCAACGTTGCCTTCTTGTTTCCCTCAGACAGTTCAAAAGAGTCAAAGGCTGTGTTTGGGTCCAAGGTAGCATCACAGTAATCTGACATAGGAAGACAGTCCATTAAAGTTTGATTAGTTAATTTCAGTTAATTTTAAAGCTAAAAATGCATGTATATGAATATCAATGTACTAGTGTAATAAATGATAATATAAGATTATATTAACTTAATTTTAAATACATCTTCTATATTAGAGGAATAGAAATCTTTTCTTAAAAGAAAGGTCTCTGTTAAATGTTTTGACTCCAATTAAAATTACATTGTACTTACAGTATAAGAGATCTCTTCGATCCAAGTTGGCTGTGACATCAGTAATAACAGGTTTAGAGAAGTCTTCAGTTTTCAGAAGGCCGTCTATGTACTGGTAGACGGTTGCTCCTTTGAATTTCTTATTTGGAAGAACTGCTACAAGGAAACAAAATTTCCTGCTGCTTTTCAGGTTTTTGGCAATTTGGTGGAACACTTTGGCTTTTTTCCTCATGTTGGCTACAATCTCATTGGAGAAGAACCAGTGGTCCTTAGTGGGTGCAGTCACACTGGGTGGCGATGCTGCCGTATCTCTGCTCAAATAGTTGGTCATCTGCTCAGTGAAGGGATCATCAGTTTCCACAGAGGTGAAAACAAAGCAGAGAGCAGTTTCTACATCTGCAGCCAGAGCTTCTCTGTCTAAGTCAGACTCATCTGGGACCGTCTTGATTCCCTCCATAATGCCTACACATGATTTGATGATGTTGATTTCTCTCTCCGCATTGTCTAACCACTTATCTAAGTGTTCCTCACTGAATGGAGACTTTTTGTGGTCATCAAGGAGTTTATCTACAGACTTTTCATCTTCTTTACCTTCACGAATCAGGGGAATCTTCTTCTGCATGGTTTGCCTGAGCATTGTTGTGTAGTCATTGCAGAGATCATGGAAGCGCTTATACTTTTTATAAAGCTCTGGGAAACATTCCACCACTTTCTCGTCCAGAGCCTCATTGCATCTCATTTGCATTTCTCTGATACTTTCCAGAGTGTTGGTCGCTTTTCTGACCAAACCAACAGAAATGTTTCCCATCAGCTCTGACGCAGATGGTTCCAGATCCTTCAGAGGAGTCAGCCAGACCTTAACAGGAACTGAATTCTCTCCATTTTTTCCGAGGAGCTCTGGAAGCCTGGAGTACGTCTTCACTGCATCCTGAAAGGTTGCAGGGTTCTTGTCTAGGATTAGGTCTCCATAGAATTTGCAGGAGAACTTATTAGTTACAGCTTTTTCTTCATCAGTGAGCTCTACTTTAACTTTCGCCTCAAAACTGAAGATTGGAATTTTGTTAATTGCAACTTCTGCGCTGGCCCCAATCTTCTGAAGACTGCTGGAGTCTAACTTCTCACTGTCAAACACAAAAAAGGCATTTGCTCCGTAGAGTATGCCTGTCACGACATGTGTTGCACTGAGATCTGGACTAAAACATTTAGCATCCAGTTCCTCCTTTCCAATATGAGACAGAGACAGTTGCTCATATGTAGTTGTGGCTTTGACATTTTCAGTCAATCAATCAATCACATTTATTTGTTCAGCAACAAGCCAAAGGAAACAAGGTAATTTAAAATCCTTTACATCATAAAAATACACGCATTTGGCCAGTGGTAGGTGCTAATTTCCACTCTTCCTGAGACGTTTGGAAAGTTGACACAACACCAACGCAGACATTTAATGTATTGCTTTTCTATGGATAAGTTTCTCTAAATCTTACTAGACATTAGTCCTCTAATTCTGGAAATGTTATTAAGGTGATAGAAGGCCGACTTTGTAATTGTCGCTTTGTGGCTCTGAAGGTTCAGGTTAGAGTCCATAACTACACCCAGATTTGGGACCTGATCGCCAGTTTCCAGAGGTAATAACTAAACTATGCGCTGACTATAGATCATTCCTCTTTAGGTCCAAAGATAATAAATTCAGTTTTGTTTCTGTTCAGCTAGAAAAAAGTTATGGCACATCCACACATTTATGTTATAAGCTCACCTTGTGCTTAGACCACGACATGTTCAACGTGAATTCATAATGAACATGTCAAGACAACATTTGTTTTTAGAGTCAAGTTTGATTATTTCAGCAATCTGACAGTTCAATGTGTGTTACATACATCATAAAAACATCAATCATGATGTTTAAAGAGAGATTATTTCCAGTTTAAACCAGAACATTCCTGCCGTCAAGCAAGTTTGAAGAACAGATTATTCACTTACTGCATTTCTTTCAACACAAAGAAAAAACTCAGTGGAACATCAACAGCTCCCAAAAAAGACGTGCAACTTCAGAAAACAGGTTATAGAGTTCATTATACAATTAGGCGTTAGAATAACTTAGATCAAGTTTTAAATGAAATCAAGTTGAGAGAATTAGCAGCAAACAATTTCCCCGTATGTAACAAACGAACAGATATTGATGCAATGTGATCTCCCCAGAGCCGCTGACTCTGTGGACAAGCAAAGTTAAATTATTCATGTGTTTGCATGTCTTCCTTTAATATGGAGTTGTAGTCAAATAGAGCACATGCTGTGTGTGGCTCTACCTGCCCAGTAGAATCAGTTCTGAAGAAACTACAAGTTCTAAAGGAGAAGTTCTAACACATTTACCTTGTTGTAAAACTCTGGGTTTGTCTCTTCTAAACAAATCATGAATCCTGAAAATAACACAACATGAGTTAACTATACCAAGTTTTTCTCGGATACTACAAAACAATATGCAAAGGTATCGAACTGAGGACCCAAAATTCAATTTTTGACACAAGCAGTCAAAGTTCAATAAGTCTGCCAGCAACAGGATATGGAACCTCTGGGGAGGCAGAAACGGGTTAGTGGCTATTTGAGAAATCAGATGAATCAAGAAAACCCAAAAAAAAAAAAAAGGTCACTGACCTCTTCTTTTACCAAGAAGGCATTTGGAGATGATTCAGCTGTGTTGGACCAAGGAGACATCTAAGAGTTGCAGGACACCAGCCCTCGAGGACCAGGATTGCCCACCCCGTTCTAAACTCTTTGCACATTGAATACACTTTCAAAGTAAATCCCTTTTTATTTTCGGCAAAGTTGTGTTTCCTTAGTTTTTGGGGTCTTTTTATTTATTTATTTATTTATTTTTGTGGTCTTATATGGCTCTTTCGACATTTTGGGTTGCTGATACTTGTCATACACACTAATGTGGCCCCAGGGGTGCTGGTGTCTGTCTCCAGCAGTCAACAGGCGAGACACGGTGTACACCTTGGACAGGTCGCCAGTCCATCACAAGGCAACACAGAGTCAGACAGGACAACCATGCACACTAAGGGGAATTAGTGTGCATCATATATATATATATATATATATATATATATATATGTATATGTGTGTGCTTCTTTTACTCTTCCTGATGGATTGTTTGACCTCTGTTACTTTCATTGCTTTAAGACGCCTCACTCCACTGTTTGCAATTCAGCAAAAGTCTTTGTACCAAAGCAAGGAAGCAGCTAAAACATTCAGGGCAGTTGCCCTTGAGGTTCATAGTATGGAAGCACATATTATGTTTCCATATTGTGGCAGATAGTTGTGGTTTCAAAACACAACTATCTGCCCCCTGTTTCAGTTTAAATAAACTCTAGAAATGAGCAGGTTTGTTCTCACCTGTTATCAGCAGATCTTTGCGAGCATCATACAGCATTCCCAAGGCGAAAGGCCGGCCGAGGGCAGCAATCTCACCCTGATTTGAGGTCATGTCTCTGATCTAAGAGGACAGACAGAAACATCAGGTGGTAAAAACAAAAACGGTTCCAGAGCTGTGAAATAAATCTATTATTTTCTTGAATAAAATGATGACAGGCAAACAATTATGAAGCTCTTCAGAAACGTGGGGATTTCCCTGCCCGATGAAGACGAGTTGTTCAGTTAAGCTTGTGTTGAAGCTTTTTTGTCTTGTTTGAGTTCATGATTTGGGGTGTGTTCTTAAATCCTTGTAGCTTCTCCAACTGAAGTATCTGGAAGACCCACTTGATCAAGTCTGTTTGTCACATGTGGAACTCTCAGTGAATTATTGAGGTTCTGTTCAGACGTGCTAAGAAAATATGTACAAGAATTTATTCTGGCTTCAGTGTTAAGCAGGAGTTTGAACTTGTTGCTCTCATAACTTAGCAGATCATTTTCACCTCGTTGTGTTTCAAAGTGTGTGTGTGGGCGTGGGTGGGTGTGTGTGTGTGTGTGTGTGTTGGCTGGGCAGTGTTTTTTTTCCTCAGGGAGTGATCGACCATCACCTACCATATGGTGGCCAGATCACATGTCTGATCTGGCCCTCAGATATCTAGGAAGAGTTTTGACTTGCCTGAGAAGATTCCTCTCACACAGAGACAGCTTGTTCTCAGAGCAGCAGCTTCATGTGAAAATTAAAACAGATACAGACAAAGGCTCCCAATTGACTAAGGCTTCTTCCTGCAGCAACACAGTTTAAGCTGTGAGTTTACACTGAATAATTCACATTCATGCAGAGTTAGCAGCTTTTCCACAAAATATTTGACTGTTATCAACGTAGACGACATTTTTTAAGGACATCTAGACAACCCATGTTTCAATGACGAAATTTAGCTAAACGTGCTGTGAGTCCAACATTTTTTATCACAAACGTAATCACCATACTCTTGAACAGTTCTTTGTTTTCTCTAATTTTCTATTTAGTTCCAAATACAAATGTTTCCACGAATCAACAAAGCATCAAACTCATTCGTACATGACCATCATCTTGGCATTCATTTTGGAAAATTATTTTTTTGCTATTAATGATATAGTTAAACTGTCTTTTGTGTGCTTTTTTTTAATTGATTTTTGTCTGGTATTCCAGGATTGAATGTAAGTTTATAGGTTCATTCCTGATATTTGTATCACTTGGCATGTCTGAATAGATCCTCAATATTGTTTAGTTTCTTTATTTATATGAGCAGTTCAATCGCTAGGATTAAAATCATTTTGGTGATGTAGTTTGGACAAAATCTCAAAGTTCATTGGACATAACTACTGACTTTCAAGATAATGAGGTGTTCGGTTCTGTGTTTTAAGCCAAATTCTCACCTCAGTGAAAAAGTAAGTCTATTTTTGCCTAAAGTTCAATATAGTACAGTAATATATAAATGTTTATATTGGAAATATTGGTATTACTGCCTCCTAAATGGTTAGGGTTCTTTTTATGTATTTTTATCTACTCTTATTCTTTTTATTATCTATTGTTCTTTAATAAAACTTGGACTATGAGTCTGCAATAAAATCTACTTCCTTCATGTTCTAAAGTCAGAGTTTGCAGTAAACAACTTTAATGATCCTCTTGGAAAGCAATCCGTTATAACTAAGGAATAGCTGCTGTTATCCAGATAAAGCGAGACAAGCCCTTTTAACATGTATTGGAATTTATTTTGCGGCCAGATATTCAGGATTAGGTTTGACTTGTTGCTTTGCCCGAACAACACTAAGGTCTCATAAATTCCAGGAAGGCGCACAGCAAGAAAAGACAATGCATGTCTCCTCCCATTTTTGACATGACATCATAAAACATGGTAAAAATGTTTGTAATAATTAGCCAGAAGTGGAGTTATAAATTAATCTAAGATACCAAAAGCTAGTTTGTGTATGAAGTTTTGCAATTTTGCAGTTCTCCAGGATTGTTTTAGAGTCAACTCTCTGGAAGAGAAGATTTAAGTTCCATATCGATCATCCTATAGCGTTAATGATGACTGGTTTGTTTTTAGATGTTCATTAAACAAAAATATTAGTAAGGCTATAAGGTAATATATAACGATGAGTATTAAGGACCCAAGAGGAAACACTGACCTGATGAAAGAGGAAGTGTTTCTTTTTATCCAGTTTTACCCTTTCTCTCAGGTCGTCTTTGTACTTGTGGTTTGGAGGTTCAAGGTTTTGGGAGGGTTTACTGAAATGTCTGGGGTCTCAGTCTCTTTGTGGATCCAGGTGGTTCGGTGCTTGACGGCAGATTTCCAGGAGGCAACGGAGGAGTGCGTCGGAGGGCGGACAGGTAGGCTTAGGCTCAGCGGGAACAGATGAGCCAGACTGCCAGTCATGGAATCCATGAGGAACTTGTAATCAGACGGAGAAGGTGAGTCTGGAAACTCGGGCAACCAGTGGGTAGGTTCTACGGCGTCACGAGGAAGATCTTGATCAGAAAACCAGGTAGGATCAGCACAGAGTAGATCCAGGGCGTAACGAGGGATCACCTGAAAGCAGGAGAGCAACAGGGAAAAATCACTAGGAAGATCAGGTCAACGAGGAACACAGAGACAAGCTCTAGGCGGCTCAGCGGTACCGTTACTGGCTAACACTCAGGCGCCGAAGGACTGGCAGTCAGCTCCTCTTGAACCTGCTGCTGATGAGCTGGTCAGACTCAGGTGCGCTGGTGACATCACACACACCCTCCGGCAAGATGAACCAGGCGCCATCTGGTGGTCAAAGGTAAGTAGCACGCACAGAAAACCCATAAAGAAAAACTAAAGAACCCTGGAACATAACAGTTTCTGGGTCCTGTCTGATTTGGTGGATTTCTGTTTTTATTGTTCTGGTGCTGAGAGCCTGTTCCTGCACTGCCATGATTAGGGTGTCTTCCATAATTTGTTTGTTGGCCATCAGGTAGAGAACCACATCATTCCACCAGATTTTTGCTTGTGACATCTTCTTTCACAGAGAATGCTGATGTTCACACACTGTGATTGGCATCGCTTGCATCCAGTCGGAAATGCCTTTCCACTACGAAAAACATTGCTGAAATCAGTTAATAAAACTGCTCAGATAATTAACTATCCATAAAGAGCATCCTCTGTATCGAGAACTTCAAGCTGAAATGTGAAATTCTGGGGAGAGACTCAAAGATGTTGACCATGAAGGTATTTCCTCAAATGGTGATTGTTAAGCCTAAGATAACTGCCTGCGATCAACTTGAAGGAGTGAAAAGACAAGAAAGGAATCGTCACCAAGAATCATCAGTTGTCACCAGAAGTTGGTCCAGAAGCTGAATGCTGGAAATATTAAGTCTGCATGAATGTGATTTACTCAGATTAAACTCACAGCTTCAACTGTGTTGCTGTAGGAAGAAGCCTTCGTCAATTAGAGCCTTTGTCTACATTTGTGTTCATTTTCACATGAAGCTGCTTCTCTGACAACAAGCTGTCTGTGCGTGAGAGGAATCTTCTCAGGCAAGTCAAAACTCTTCCTAGATATCTGATGGCAAGATGTGTTCACTGCTCTTTGGACAAGTGCGGCCGTATGATGGTAGATCACTCCCTGAGGAAAAAAAGAACAAAACATGTCACTCTCTGCCCAGCCAACACACACACACTTTGAAACAGCACAGGGTGAAAAAAATCTGCTGAGTTATGAGAGCAAC
The DNA here is from genome assembly GCA_903067055.1 of Poeciliopsis paucimaculata. Taxonomy (NCBI): domain Eukaryota; kingdom Metazoa; phylum Chordata; class Actinopteri; order Cyprinodontiformes; family Poeciliidae; genus Poeciliopsis; species Poeciliopsis paucimaculata. The sequence continues at coordinate 31,767 of CAEGAD010085060.1, read as the reverse complement.
AAGACCAAACTCCTGCTTAACATTGAAACCAGAATGAATTTGTACACAGTATCTACATTTTATTTAGAACTCAAATGTTATATTTTTGTCTTCTGTCTGAAGATCATTAAAAAAAAAAACAAAAAAAAAAAAAAACAAAAGAAAAAGCTTTACCATTAAATTAGCGCAGTCGATCTCAGTCACCATAACCAATGCGATTAATCTAAAATATCTTTTAGAGTAAAATTCACCATCCTTTTTAAAATGTTTCTAACCCCACTTTCTGGGGTAATCGGAGGGCATGGAACTGATCGATCTTTACATTTTGAACATCAAGCCGTGAAAAAATAAATCCATGAATCCATCACCGCCGCCAACATCCACCATTCATCTTCCCTGCTGGTGGCGAGCTTCTTCTTCGTCAATAAGAAAGACGGCTCAACCTGACCTAACAAACAAAACATGAAGGAAACTTCAGTAGTGGCTGATCAGACCACTGCTGACATATAAGGGGTGAATAACTAACATACTAGTCAAACCAATATGAATTACTTTTTAATTTAAACAAATACCCAGGAATATCTAAAAAAATAAATTAATTTCTGTTCCCCTTGGCAACAAATGGTTCAAACCTGTCAGGTTATACAAACCTTTTAAGAAGAACAAAGCTCCTCTGTGTGGCGCTCTGGCAGCAGCTCTGGAGGAACCTGTAGAAATGAATCTGTTGCATAAGAACAAAATTAGAGCAAACTGACAAAGAAATTACATTTGTGCACTGCAAATAGTTAGTTAAAGAGTCAGGCTAATAAAATTAATATGGACAATTGAAACTCAAATAGCCCAATGTTTCATATGTAAACTAATTTTAAGAATGAACAGAAAAACAAACATTCAATCTTCAAGAATAGACGTCACAAAGAAATTGCCTCGAGTTAGAATCTGTGAAATTGGTTTGGTGGTTAGAACCTTTTTACCAAACCCAGCAAAGCATCTCGATCCTCGCCACTTGCTGTTGCTCCTTGTGGGCTTGGGCAAATCTTTTCACTTTTGTGGATCATCACTGACCAGGATTCACAAAACGTTAAAAAAAAACTAGTTGCAATTCTGCTTCAGATTTGATGTTCTTTTCTTTCTCAGCCTAGCTGGAAACTCCATGGGGTTGTGAAACCCTGAACCAAAACATTTATGTTACCTCTAGTTCTGTAATAAAGAAGGCAAATTGCTGACCGGCAGTGAGGGACAAGTTTTCCTCATATATTGCGGGAAATAAGGAAGTGGAGGGACACAACACTGGCAGCAAATTAGTTTATTGTTAACAAGGTATTGGCTGACTCATTTATCAGCCAATTAAAATATTGATAAAGTGTGCTTTATATGATCACTAGTTAAATGTTAATCAGACATTGCTCCTCTAACCCACATTCTCATGAACACAATGTCACAAAGTCTAAGGTCTTTTGGGTAGCGATGTTGACCATTTACTAATTTGTTGCTTATAAAAGCCGCAGAAAGACCAGAAACTGACATAAGATCGTGACAGCAGAACTCATAGGAACTCTTCCTGACAGATATCACATTTTTCATCCCTCTTCCTGCGGCACAACTCACAACATGAAGGTGAGTTTCCCGCTGTTGTTGGGTTGCATTGGTTACGATGTACCTAAGACATATTGAAACCATTCAAAGGATCCCATACCAAACATTTCAGCTAAGTTTTTATTATTTAATTTACTGCATAGAAACTAGTATTTTGTTTTATTTTTTTTTTTTTTTCCAATTTTGATGTTTAAGTTTATGTCAATAAAATAGCCAATTAAAGTGAACCAATTCAAGAGGAGTGGTGAAATATTCTGCTGTAAAAATGCCAGACGTTGTTGATGGGTACATAAAAAAGTATCACTTCTTTGAAACTAAAGGGTACTTAGCCTACGACCAGCAGATGTTAACGTAGGTGTAATTTCGGTCTTGTGTCAACTGAAGAAAATCCACAATAAATTGTTGTGGTGACAAAGCACTTAAATCATTGTTATTTTGATGTATCTGTTTATTTTTGACTTGAGGTTTTTAACCACCTCTCACAAGTGAATCTACATTTTGCATTATAAATATTTTAACCTTCTCATAAACAAAGTGCTTGCATAGCATTTCTAATAAAAGATGGAATCTGTTCTTCTGCAGCTGCTGTCAGCTCTCCTGCTCTTCCTGATTCCTCTATGGGCCAGCTGTGCGCCTCTTGTCCTTCCTCTGGACTGCAGCGACATCTATAACCATGATAACAGCAAACCCAGTGGAGTTTACACCATCTATCCCATTGGGGCCACTTCGGCTGTCCAGGTAGAGTTCAACAAATATTAGAAGCCATTTAAATATTTCATACCTTCAGACTGTTTTAATAGAAGGAAAAAGATAACCTCAAAATGTACACAAAAAAGACACACAGAACAGAATTATCTCTCCTATCACAACCCGTCCCCCCAAAACCCCCCCCCAAAAAAATCCTAAATCACAATTTTTGATTTGAAACTTAGGCTGCTCAAACCTAAATATCATACATCAGTGTAAATCACAGCTGGAAACAGATGTATCTCTGACTTATGTCTTAATGAGTCCCATGTGTTATGTTAACTATTGGATCAACTCTATTGTTCAATAAGTTGTATAGAAGAAATTCGAGAGAATTAGCCACATAAAGACATCTTTAATGATATCACAATATATAACGTATCAGTAACGTAAGTTCATTTGTATAGCACATTTGAGCAGCAAGGCAGATCAAATGCTTTACATTATAAGAACACAAAATTACAAAGCTGTAAAGAAAACACCATACAGTCGGCAATTTAACAAGCGTTATGTTGTAATGAGTGCCATCACGCAAGAAAATATGAACCATGTAGGAAGGAACATTATTGTCATGTCTTTGATTTTCACATTATTCTTCAAAGGAATGAGCTGAAGTAAATTTTAGGATTTGCTTTCAGTTCAACAGAGATGCAGGTTTGAGCACCTTGCTGTTTGTGTTTCTGCAGGTGTTCTGTGACATGGACTCTTTGGGAGGACGGTGGACAGTGAGTGTCTGAACTCTTCAGTTTCTTATCATCTTCAGGCAGATTGAACTTCCAGCCATCAGCTGCTCTGCATTGAGCTTTGCTATGAGCAATCATTCTCAGTTCAATATTAGATTCAAGAACATCTGTTTTTTTGTTTGTGTTTTTTCAGGTGCTCCAGAGGAGGATGGACGGCTCCGTGAACTTCTACAGGCCTTGGGATCATTACAAGCAGGGCTTTGGGAATGCTGTTGGAGAGTACTGGCTTGGTGAAACCTGACACTGAAACAACCATCAAGTTTAAGAAGAACCAATTATCTATTAAAATATTGCTGTTTTTTAGGTCTGGAAAAGCTCTTCCACTTAAGTCTCAGGAAAAAGTATGAGCTGCTGGTCGACATGGAGGATTTTGAAGGAAATAAGGCGTATGCTCGTTACTCCTCGTTCTCTGTTGGTCCAGAAGCTTATGGATATACTCTGCATGTATCTGGATTCAGAGATGGAGGTGCAGGTAAGTGTGTGTTTGAGACACAAGCTCGTTTATCTCTTCTCTGATAAACACTAAATTATTGTGCATAATTGTAACAACTACACATGGCTTACATTTTGTTTCACAGATAAAAATCTAAAAATGTTGGTTTCCATTTGTAATCAGCCACCTGAGTCTACTTTGTAGAACTAGCTTTCACTTTGTAAGCCTACAGACTGAGTTGTTTAAATATTCTTCTTCTCAAAATAGCTCAAAAGACATTCTCTTTGCTACTCTTCCACAAAGGTAAAATTTGTGTAGCGCAAGATAAATAATTGTCTCGTCAACAGATTCTCTTCTCTGAAGCTCCTGAATTAAACCTCACCTCAGTTTTGTCCCTGACCTGTCTGTTATATTTCTTGGTCTTTATGATGTTTTCTCTGTGTGTGTTTTGCTCACTGTGCACGCTATCACATCTCTGAGGTGATAGCCTCAGAGGTGTGATAGCCACATGGAGCTGCTAAATGAAATCAGTTGTTTCTGTATAACTTTTGAAGTGAAATGTTTCTAACTGTGGGCTAATTTCATCTTTGTTCCTGCAGGAGACTCTCTAAGTTCTCATAATGGATTAAGATTTTCCACCTTTGACAAAGATCAGGATGGTTCTGAAATAAATTGTGCCAGAAAATACCTAGGGGCGTTTTGGTACGGAAACTGTCATAGTACCAATTCCAATGGGGTGTATCGCTGGGGTGCTGATAATACTATCTTCGCTGTTGGAGTGGATTGGTCCACGTGGAAAGGCTACGACTATTCATTGAAAGCCATCAGCTATAAGATTCGTCCTATTCAGTAAAATGGCAGCATAAGCTTCAATATGAGCTTATGTTGTTACTGAAGGCCACGGTGTGCTGACCTTCAATCAGAAATCAATTTCAATATAAATCTGAATTTTCATTTCACATGTCTTGAGCTTGACTATTACCTGTAGCTGAAATAATCTTCCACTAGTCTAAATTTAGATTGTTTACATTATCAGAACATTTCCTTTCACTTTGTAGTCTTTTACTCTTTGAGAGCTGAGTCACAACTTCCTAATTTCAATGAATTGAAACAGTTAAATTACACCATATTGTCCCTGGCTTTTCAGTTTTGTGCAGTTTAATTCTTTTCTTTTTTTATTATGTAAATTTCTCTGTTATCTGTCGTTGTGAAAGTTATCCAACAATACATTGCTTGACTTCCTTAAAATGTGCTGTTGGTAAATTAAAAATCTTATTTTTAATTGTGTTGCGTACTTTTTAATTAATTGAAATAGTCACAAATTCCAATTAAGGTTGGAAGTTATTAAAACTCAATTTTACACTTCCATTGGCTGTTTTTTTTTTTTTATAGGTTAAAACGAAATATACTCTCATTGAACATAAAAATGAATGAGAAATAATTTGTTGAAAGTGGACATTGATGATGGTGAAAATGCTTCATGACAGGAAAGAGCTGATTTTTCTGTGAATATATCAGAAGCCACACGGTTTCAGCTGAGGTCATGTTTCTTCTGGATGCTCACTGCTGCTGGAGAATGAGATCTCTGTTATATTCAGGAGAAAATGTTTATTTAATGTTCTGAATTAATCACATTGAGTCAATCAGTGTCGCAATGCTAATAATCAGTTCATGTGTGTTGCACTTTTAAAAACTACTGAATTTGACCAAACTGTTTTACATTTCAGCCAAATCTAAACACAATGTTTGTGAAGATTAGGTGGCCGTGTCGTTGCCTGATTAAAACACTGCTAACCTAAATAAATGGGCTTGAAAAATGTTTAGTAAATAATTCAAATTCTCTCTAACCCATATGTATTTCTTGTATGTCAGGAATCTGAAATAATACGTTAAATCTGATTGAAAAAGCACAAAAATACAACTCAAAAATTTTCATTCTGGGTCAGAGAGGATTGAAACGGTCTCATATAAACATCTTATTGCTTTGTGACAATTGAAGTTATCGCCAAATTCTATTTGCATGTTTTATAACCTTTTGTTGCTTTCTTATAAAAATAAAGAATTAAAATATGGTTCAAACATGAAAAGCAAATTATCTGGAACCTCACAGTCAGCTTTATCGATTGTTTCCACCAGGTTGCAGCGTTGCACAAAGCCAAAGCAGAAGAGGCTTTGAGTAAAGACATCAACAATATCATGTTGGCACTCATGTTGTTGTTCTGAAATATATTCTTTAAAATCTATAAAGAAAAAGATACTTCTCAGGATCAAATTGTCCACCAGAATATTTTCTGAGTGGTTCCATTTTGTTTAAGGAATAACAAAAACCTTAAAAAAAAATTTACATAAAGGATAATCAACATAGATACAGGTAGAACCCACAATATCACACAAAAAATCAACATTGAATGTTAGAGAAACATAAGTATGTTGTTACTTTATTCAGTTTTTCTCATTGGATTACTAAATCATTTTGGTTAACATAACGATTTATGTTAGCCATAAATTTTATTTGATTTGTTTTACAGCTATGAGTAAAACCACGAAAAAGAGAAAAACACAAAACAAAACTAAGGCTTCACTTACGTCATTTTCTAAACAAAGAATGGTATTGTTCCTTGTATTCTAAAGAAACAGATTGATTTAATGTTCCACCCACCATACATTAAGGTCTGACAAACTGATAGAGAATGAAGAGCTCTTACCTCTCCCAAAACATAATCAGGTTGTGAAGTTTAGCACACAGTGATCTTTAACAGAAACAGTAGTTGTGGCTTGTAAATATGGAAAAGAAGGTTTAAACTAACTAGTTAACCTTGCAGTCAAATCAGAAAGTTGCACGTCTTCTGCCCTCTGCTGGTGGAACATTCAACAAAACTGTAGATCAGTGCAGTGTATATTAACACATGTTCTCTAAGGATCTTTGAGTGTGTACACATGCAATTTTAAATCGACATTACAAAGTAGACCAGGGTGTCTGCAAATAAAATGCGAGGGAACTCAAAACCTATTGTAAAGGAAAATAAGATTTACTGTAAACTTATTGTAGAAAGGTCACAAGGTTGATATTACAGATGAAATTGTGTACATTTTTGCAAACATTTTTTCTATTTTAAAACCTAAAAATAGAAATAAAGATAATGGTTCTTCAAAAATGACAACAAATTTCCCAGATCTGATATTTATCAAAAAATATAAGCTTTCTTGAGCTTATATTTCTGATGTTTTGACACACCTGTGTAAATTACACGACTACTTAAAATAATTGACTTGTCATTTTGGGCAAACTTTGGTGTGTTCCTTTCACTGATGGCATACTTACTTTGAAAAAATAACTTTAATCAGATTACTGACTACTTGATTTGTAAAGTAACTAAGCTACATTAAAAGTAACTTTTTAGTTACTTTCAGCAATCAGTTTTGACTTAAACCATTATTTTAGACAATACGTACTTTCAGTGCAAATCCAGCCCTTATCTCTGCTGTTTCAGCTAAATGTGGAGTTGTGGCTTAATCAATGTACATATTTCACACTCGAATGTATCCTTTTATTGTGATGGGGAGAAAGTGGTTTTACTTCACTCTGTTTTTGGTTTTGATTGGAAGACATCAAGAATAAAACAAGACTCAAAGTATATTTTCGTCTTTTTCTGCTGACTTCCACAGAGCCGGATTTTGATAGCATCTTTATTAGCTGTGCAATTGGTTCTATCTGAAGCTAACTATCAGATCTCAGAGCGGTTTGAAGCTCAGCCGTTGACCTTTGAAGTGCGAACCTGCAGATTGTGTGGAACAATCTTCAAGAGGTAGATAACAGCTGCAGTGTTCAGTGCTGGGAGACATTCTGAACCGTGGAACGCTGCTCAGGTCAATAAACAATCACAAACTTTCTCCACTTGGTGCCGAACCTTCTCAATCTAAAGGTGGGTCAAAACTACCTGTGTTCCTATATATTTTCTTTCTCTTCATCAGTAAATCTGTCTGTACTTCCCCGGAAACTTCAGGTCCAGGGCGTAAGACTGATTTTAGATTAGATTTAATGTTCAGAACGTAGGTTGAATAAGACGAAATATATCTGTCGCAAGGCTTCACAGAAACCATCACCTTTCCCACCTGAAATTTTCTGACAAAAAAATAGTTTTTTTTAATTGAACCTTTTCCCCATGTTCTGCAACGATTAGAGATAACTATGTTTATGTGAAGTTTCTTGATGACGTGCGACAAGTATTCGGATATAAATTAGTCCTTGTAGAAATTTATGCTATTTGCTTTATTTTTAAGTCCAACTCCTCTTCAACCAGATGCAGTAGTTGACACATAGCAATAAATATTTGCATGTAAATATTTACCTTTTTCAGTGTTTTAATTTTTTTTTTTTTTAAACTTCATCAAATCTGCAAGATAAGGAAACACAACTGGAGGTTTACATGTTGCTTATTTGCTCCTTTTTTATTATCATTTTGTAATATGACTTCCCTACAGACTGCAGCACACTTTGATAATTAAATGAGAAATGAAAAATGAATGATCTGAGGCTCTACAGCTGAATGAAAATTATTTGTTTTCTCCTGCACAGACAGGCAGCATGGCAGCCAAGAGGTGTCCAGCTCTTCAAGTGGCGCTGATCGTTCTGCTCGTCGTCATGACGGCCGTCTGCGTGGCACTGATTGTAGTGCTGACTACTGGTAAAAAAGACAAAGGTAAATGCACATGCAGCTGAAACATTTATAAACTGTGTCCAGTTCACTAAAAAAAATAAAAAATAAAAAAAAGCCGTAGACATTCAGGGAATTCAACTGTCATGTTGTTATGAGATGTTTTTAACCCGATGCAGAAACACAAAGATATTACACCAAGAAAACAAAGAAAAACAAATCAATTTAAAACATTTAAAAGCCAATATTTACATTTGGCTAAAATAATAATAATTATAATAATAATAATAATAATAATAATAACAAATAAATTTTCTTACTGCCTGATGCTGGTTGTTCTCTACTGGATGTTTTTGTATTTGGTATTTGTTGACTTTGAAAATTTAAACTTGATGAATAGTATGAACATTTATCTCCAGAGTTGAATCTAACTATAAGCATGACAGGAGTCTTTTCATCTCAGTCAGAATCTCTATCCTCCAGCCCCAGAGCCGCAGGACACAACTTACCTGATTGGAGTAGGCCGATCTGACTGCACCGGACCGCCAGCTGAAATCCCTCTGGTCAGTACTAAACCATACCAAATATTTGAAGTTCTGTATGAAACTTTTTAGGCAACCCAGTGGGTGACTCAGTGTGATGTTAACAATGAGCAGCCCTATTTTGTCATATTTTCCATAATTCAAAATTAGGGTTATTTAGTGGACACAACACTGATTCAGGTTAGGGTCAGGGTTGGTGCTGGTGATGCTGCTTGCTGAGGCGTCCTTTGGGGCCTGTGGTTGTTGGACGTTAAAAGGCTATGCCTGACAAAATTGCCTGTCAAGACTATCCCTGTTAAATCAAACTGAATACACACCCAGTCCAGTATTATAAATCTGCTTGTAAACCAGCTACATCAAAATCAACCCATCCCAGGATGCGAACCTTTACTTGTTAATTTGTGTGTTTTGTTTCCGGAATCTGTTTATCACGAGGATTCCGATACCTTTTAATTTTATAAAGAAATTGTTTCAATAGTTGCTGTTGAGAAACACCCCTTTGGAGATATAAATTCATATTTTTTGTCTAATCGAGGTATAGATTCTAGTCGATAATAAATTGGTACTGCATGTGTCTCTGTGACAGACTGTAAGTAAAAGAGAACCTAACATTTCTATTCATTGCTGGTTTTCTGGTGAGTTTTCTGTTTGGTTTTCACACGCCATTGTAATTTATGTCTTCACAGTGCAATCTTTTATGATTGCCGTCTATGTAATAAGTCCATAAAAATAATTATTTACTGGCACTTTGAAATTATAACCGAATTCATATGATGCACTGATAATGACATGTTCATTCTCAGATATGCTACAGGAAAAGGGCAAAGTCCTAAAAGTTAATCCCTAAACATCCTGAAATTTTCTGTCGAATCCCAGACGCCACCAGAGCTGACAAAACAGAAAATCAGACACAGACGATAATTGTGGCCTCAGACATAGCCTGCCTGAGGTCACAATTTCTTTCAGGGTTAATTACACAAGGCTATTGGTTGTTGACTTCTTATCTGTTAGTTATCAGCATATTACCACTGAAAAAATCTTTTGGCTCTAACAGCGTTTAAATGGTCCATATCAGACAAACAAGATCATAATAAGGAAAGTCTGTAGAAGACAGGGCGCCCCTTTACCTGACTGGGTGTGTTAGACTGATATCCATTATTATGACTCATCAGAAATCTAAGTTTTCCATACACTCTTCAAGATAGTTGACTGCCTTGTAGTTTAGCCGTCTACCCTGAGGCCAATTTATCCTCAAGAGACCATATCAGGAGCCTTAGACAGATTCAGAACTCTCTAGACAAACCATTGAAACTAAAACCTTGAAGTCAAATTTCTTGTTTGGTTTTATCTTTGGATCCTCTATTAGGAGTCAGATAAGTTTGACAGTAGCAGATGAACAGTCTAAAACATTTATGTTGCTATAGAAACGGAAAAAAACACATAGCTAAATGTTCACCAGTTATTCAACTCCACCCTTCCAGAGAACATAGACTGAGCTCAAAGCTCATCTTTATGTCCACAAGCATTGATCACCCCTGCCCACAGTTCTGCAAGGCTAAATGCTAGATTCATCTTCCTAGCATGATAAGCAAGCTGGCTGACAGATGCACGTTTCCAGTTTTCCTCCTCCCAAAGCGTGTTTTTTGTTTTTTTGTGTATTTCAGATGGGTTATGCAAACCCTCAACAAACGGCTGCAGGGATACACACACGTCTGTACAGTCGAGCCTTCATCATCGACGACGGGAGTCGAAGAGTCGTATTCGTCACTGCTGATGTGGGGATGATTTCTCAGAGGCTGCGACTGGAGGTGAACACACCCCCACACGCACGCATCTGTACCGAGAAATGATGGATAAAATGCCTTGTACAGATTGTGTTTTTATTGTCCCCATATTGTGCATACTGTTGTTTACTATGTACTGTATGTTTTCTTCAAAATATCTCTTCTGCTGCTGGAACACAACAGTTTTCCACAGGGAAATAACAAATGACCTGCTTTATTCTGGTCCACACACATTCATAGACAAATAAACAATTAAGAAATTACCTGATTGCAAGCAAAGAGAAGGCAGTGAGTGGGTTAGGTTTGCTCTTCTTACCTGCGTAATCATATAATGAAGGCTTACAATGCTGCTTTTACTGTCCAGATTAGTTTGAATTCACAACCTAGTTGATGTCAGGATTATAATTCTTGTGCAAAATTCTCTGTTTTCAGGTTCTTCAGGCACTGAAGGAGAAGTACGGAGACTTGTATAGACATGACAACGTAGTTCTGAGTGGGACACACACCCACTGCGGACCGGCGGGATATTTCCAGTACACGCTTTTTATGCTCACTAGTAAAGGGTACATCAAGGCAGCCGTGGAGCCTCTGGTCAACGGCATCGTTAAGGTTCGTGTGGACCAGAGAGGTCTGGTTCCTGTCTGACTCCGGTTTGGGTTTCCCAAGCAACCCGCGTGTTACCTAAAATATTGCATTTCGTTGTTTTCTGGAAAAACAACAACAGAAAGAACATATCATGTGTAACATCTTCATAGTTATTTAACAAATTTTGATCTTATTTCAGAGCATAGACATAGCTCACGGTAACATGAAGCCAGGCAGGATTTACAGGAACAGGGGAGAGCTAGACGACAGCAGCCTGAACAGAAGTCCTCACTCCTACATGAACAACCCAAAGAACGAAAGGGACAGGTATGAATGTATGCAAACAGTAAAAGAGGCGGTGGTCAAAATTCTCACCTGGTTTTATGTCCTTGTTCATCTTGTTTTATTATGATGACACTGGTTGACTGTGTTAATGGGTCTAGCTTAAAGCTGTTGTATTAATAGGTTTTTTCTTTACTTTGTGTGTGTCACAATGCTTTGCCTTTTGAATTTGTTCTCCTTTGATGTCTAGCATTTTTTCCTCTACTTTCTCCAAACATTTTTGAGAAATGTTTGGAGAAAGTACCGTATTTTCCGGACTATAAGCCTCTACTTTTCCCCCACGGCTTATATGTGTGGTGCGCTCTATAGTCCGGAAAATACGGTACTTTATTTTCATTCACATATCCATTGTTAGCGCACGTTAGGTGAAATCATTAGATGAAAGCCAGGATATGTTGAACCTACAGAGCAAGAAAAATCTCATTGATCTCTGTCTGTACTGATAAATAGATGTGCCCAGATATAAGAGCAGCTGAAATTTGTTTATTTTTTACAATCAGTTGGTGAAACTTCTGAAGACACTATTAATGAGTGCTAACAATACTCTTCAGGTACAAGTCGAACACAGACAAAGAAGTGTTGGTGCTGAAGTTCACAGATCAGGATGGCGATGGGATTGGTATGATTAGGTAAAGATATGATTTTTTTTTTTAAATTATAATTTATAAGAGCAAATGCATAATTCATTTTTCTTCTAAAAAATATCTTCAGTTGTTCTAATATTGTGTAAATTACTGATGATTATATTAATTTTGGATTATCAACCAGGGTTATTGCACTTTATTTGTTTTGACAACAGCCACAGAAACTGAAGTGGACCTCATAAACTTTTTTTTTTTTTTTTTAGAACTTCTTCCTTTTAGAATCGACAACAAATTAGCATCCAACTTGCATCTCTAAACATATGTCAGATTTTCATATTCTTCACTAGAATCATTCGCAAATAAACATTAAGCATCTACACCACGTTTCTAAACTTCATCTGTTTAAATTTGATTTCACTTCCCACTCAATCAGCCAACTCCTGCAGAGTAAAAATGTAAAAAAAAATTCTGTTAACATCTGTTAAGAAAAATATTGTAAAACAGTTTAAGGTTGAATATTTGCATATAGATATCAGTTAATTATGACAGCTCCTAATATGAAGCTCCATATGTCCACAGCTGGTTTGCTGTGCATGCTGTCAGCATGAACTACACCAATCGCATGGTGAGCAGCGATAACATGGGTTATGCTTCCTACCTGCTGGAGGAGGACAAGAACCCCAGAGAGCTACCTGGACAGGTGCAGGACACATTCATGACTTTGAATGTCCCTTACAAATTTATTTCAAAGACAAGCTCCCTTTTGTTCTCCTCTGTGTTGTGAATTGATATAAATTGTTTTTTGGTTTTTTTTCCCACTGATTGATTTTACTGATGAGTTGAGGCCTCCGTTTGCAACAATTCAACAAGCAGCACATCTGTTTAGACTGACATTTGAGTCTGTTGCATCTCTCCTAGCTTGCCTGTTACTTTATTTCATGCTCACATATTCTATTTTTGTTGAGTTTTACAATGAAGCGCTCATACTTGTATGTTTTTAGGGAGGTTTTGTCGCGGGTTTCTCCTCCAGTAACCTTGGGGACGTCACTCCAAACACCAGAGGACCTTATTGTGTGAACACTGGGCTACCCTGTGACTATCTCAACAGTTCCTGCCCAGTTGGCGGGGTAAAAAAATACATTCTATATAAGAATACACAGTCGCAACAACTGCCATCTTTAAAAGCTGAGCACTAAGTGCGTCTCTTTCAGACTAAAATGTGCCAGGCATTCGGGCCAGGAAAAGACATGTTTGACAGCACAAGGATCATTGGACACAACATCTACTTGAAGGCCAAGGTATATTATGTTTTTTAGTGACAGCAGAAGCTCAGATTCAAAGTGTTATTCTACAATAGAGTTTCTCAACGGGGGCGTTCAGAGGACGGCAGGGGGCGCTGGCGGATTTCTGGTGGTCAATACAAATGATAAAATAAACCTAGCAACAAGAAAGAAACTAAAGAAGACATAGCAATAAACCAAGAGATGATCATACTAATCAGATAGAACTACATGGAAATGATTGAAGAACAAAATGCAAGAATAAACTAAGAAACTAAATTAAATACAGAGGAATAAACTGGTATGGCAAGACATTTTTAGCAATAATTAAAACAGAGGACTGTATGTCCATTCATCGCATTTTTCTTAGATGGCTGTAAAACTAATTTCTATTCACGTTGCTTTTTAGTTCTCTGGGAAATTATTTTTGAATACAGAAACAAGCATAAAAATCAAAACATCAACAATAGTGACAGTAATATTAATAATAAAATAATATTCAGTGCAAAGCAGCAAATTCTTTGATGGGGAACGGTGAGGGACCTGGATAATGGATAAGGGGTCGCTGGCTCACAAAGGGTTGAGAAACACTGTTCTACAAAAATGGCTGACGGTGTGCTGCTGCCCCCTGCAGGAATTGTATGCGAACGCAGTGGAAGAGGTCACAGGTCCAGTTCAGTTTGCTCATCAGTGGGTCAACATGACGGACGTGACCGTCAAGATCAACGACACACACACGGTCAGGAAACACACATTAAACATATTTAGAATGATCATAATTGTTAAATAAAGTTTAGAACATGAGGTATTTGTTGAAAATTAAGCATTTTTGTACATGTCTGGAAAAAAAAAATACAATTCAAGCATCCTTTGCATTCACATTTATTAAAATGTTGTTTGAATTTGACATATGTTTTGTTACAGAGACCTTTTCAAGTCATCCTTTACTGCAATACTTCATTTCTGAAAGGATTTTTTTGCTAATTTCTTCTATCTGTATTTTCATTTATGTTACCGATGTGTTTGTAGAGAGTGGCAGCAAGCAAATTGTGAGTTAAGATATGTGTCATCATTAAATCTGGTGCCTGGAGTGATAGGATGTTTCATAGTAAAATCTTGGTTTTGTAGATTGTTGTGAGTATCTGAAAGTAGGGGAAAGATTCTACGAGTTTACTAATTCAAACTGGAATTTTTCCTATGTTACCACTGTATATATTTATGTCTGTGCTGGGTTTTTATTAGGTCAGCACATGCAAACCAGCACTGGGTCACAGCTTTGCAGCAGGAACGATAGACGGGGGAGGAGACTTGAATTTCACCCAAGGTGGTTTAATTGTCGTCTTGCTCTCATTCAAATGTCATTATGAAGCGTCACCGTTTCCCTGCCGTAACCTGTGACTCCCGCTGTGTGTGAAGGTGCCGTGGAAGGAGACCCCTTTTGGGATGGGATCAGGGATGCTCTGGTGGGGCCACCGTCCAACCAGACAAAGGAATGCCATCATCCCAAACCCATCCTCTTCAGCACAGGCGAGGTGAAACGTAGCAGAATTCAGATGCTGATTTCTTTTATTACTTGTTTTTTCCAAAAACATGACCAGACAGAGTACAAATAAATGAAAAATGACAGATTTGAAGCACACTTTTTGTTTTCGTGGCATACAGATGAACTGGCCTCTGCCTTGGCATCCTCAGATTGTGGATGTTCAGATCATCACCGTCGGCTCCGTGGCCGTCATCGCTGTCCCTGGAGAAATGACGTAACCACGTTTTACCTCAATTATCTGAAGCTGACTGCACACTAAGCTTATTGGTAGCACTGTTGCTTATATGCTCTTTATTTACGTGGTTGCTTCCACAGCACCATGTCAGGAAGGAGGCTACGAGAAGCGGTCAAAAAAGTGAGCATCGACATTGGACGCAAATATTTTGCAGCTCGTCACGGGGGCTTTACGCTGAGGTCTTAACACATGTTGTTGTTTATCAGGAGCTGACGTCTGTGGACACCTTCAGGAACTCAGAGGTGGTGATTGCCGGACTTAGTAACGTCTACACTCACTACATAACCACGTATGAGGAGTACCAGGTATTTGTCTGATCAGTCGTCAAATGTGTCGTTTTAAAATCAGTCTACCAAGCAGACAAGACCAGAACAAAATGTGAATAATTCATAACAGGGTTGTTTAAATGAACCTAAATCAAGCATTTAATACTCTAAGTCCTATTATATGTTATGTGTAACTTCAATAAATTTAGTTATGATGAGAGATTTTCTTTTTTTTTTTTTTTCATGGCCTGATAGTTGTCTCTAGTTACTTTCTGATATTATCCAACAAATTTCCACCCGTGTGTTGCAGGTGCAGCGGTATGAAGGAGCGTCCACCATCTACGGTCCACACACACTCACTGCTTACCTGCACAAGTACCGTGAACTAGCCAAAGCCATTGCCCAGGTGTGGTCAGGCAATGAATAAGTTTTCTGTGATTTAAAATAATAAGAATATTTTAGTTAGGGATATTCTTCATCACTGTTTACTTCTAACCTGTGATGATACTGACATATTTTAGGTGATTAATGTTACAGTTAGGAGGACAGTGTATTTTTTAGGCTGATAAAGGGAAGAAGCAAAGGTCAAGATAACATTTGTCAGTGCAAAAAAAAAAAAAAAAAAAAAAAATCACCTCTCTAGATTGGATGTTAAGAAAAGCTGTGTGTGGGTTTTTTGAGTTTTAAAAACTTTGACATGTGGATTTTACCAAGATTTTAAAAAATAATGAGTAATTAAAAATCTCAGATGTTTGATGCCTTAACGATAATCATATATATATCTATATATATATATATATATATAAGTCAAATGCATGATTTGTGTTTTCAGGACAAAGTGTCAGAGCTGCCAGTTGGCCCAGAGCCTCCCTTCTTTACAAACAACCTCTTTAATTTAATGGCTGCAGCAGCGGTGGACAGGAAGCCTGAAAACAGCAGCTTCGGAGACGTTCTGGAGCAAGTTCTTCCCGTCTACAGGCAGGTAGGAGGCCCGCTGTCACACCTGAAAGGTTTCCTTCACAACTTCAGTAACCTGCCCAGCTTTATTGTTTCCATAATGTCATGTAGATCTATTGAGCATTCATCAGACTTCCATTAATCACTGAATACTTTATTTTAGCACAAATTCTCCAAATATTTTGTTTCATTTAATTTAATTTAATCGAAAGCAAAATAAATGGAACACTCTAACTGTTTGCTCTATTCCTTGTAAGCATAAACTTAAATGCAGATATGCTTTTTATGTACATATCTAAAATAAACTTTGTTTACATCTTTTTTTTAAGGGTGACGTCGTCTCAGTCACATTTGTAGCAGGAAATCCTCGACATTCCGGAGACATTGTAAGGAAAGAGTTTTGTTGTTTTTTTTCTTCTGCATTAGTCGCTGTTGATTTTTACCTTTGAACGTCTGAGAGTTTTACAGAATTGTTGTAAGATTCTGTTTTCATCCTTACTAACAACTTGTTTTCTTTGTTGCAGCGAGACCAGACATTTGTCACAGTGGAGATTTATGATAACAGAACAGAAAGCTGGGAGGTTGTTTACAATGACGCGTCGTGGGAGACCAGGTTGGTTTACCTGCACATTTCTTGAAGGATAAAAATAAAAAATAAAAACATTTCAACATTCTTAAATAATGAGATGGACACGATACTTAGCCAAAACTTGCATCAGTGTAGTGTTGTGTGGCTTGTTAGTATATATTTTATTTTCCTTTTGTGACTTAACTGTATAGTAGGAGGTTTGCAAATATATCTTTTTTCAACGGTTTTGAGTTGGGACCTAGCAATTTCAATTTCAGGCCACAAATTGCAGGAGAAAACCTTTTTATTTTTTGTAGGTGTAAAAAGCTGCAGGCATATTTTCTTTAAACCTGAGACTAAAGTTAACTCCAACTGTAATTTCTGCAGGTTTCACTGGTTAAAGGGTTCAAATCGACAGAACAATGCCACAGTTGAATGGTTCATCCCCTCCTCTGCTCCGACTGGTTCCTACAGGATCAGACACTTTGGACATTACAAAGAGCTGACAGGCCTGAGACCCGTCATCATGCCGTACGAAGGCTCGTCCGACGTCTTCTCGGTCAGGTCCAGCTACTATTACTCGCATGACCAACAGGTCCACAACCACAACTCTTGATCCTTCCTCTGAACTCTCAGAAGTGTCCCATCAGAATCTCAAACATTTGTTTAGATTTAAGGAATGGACCACAACACATTTTGAAAAATAATATTTCTAAATAATAAGTTATGAAATATAAATTCATTGCTTTGTGTATATTGGTAAGAATCTTTTGTTGTTCTTGATTTTGTAGCGTTTCCATTGCGTCTCAGACCTACAATCTTGTGTTTTTTGAGAGCAATTTCTGTTCATGTTCATTCTTTGTCTTTGTGGTCATCTTTGCAGATGTTTTATCCTATTATTACAGCATTGTTCCACCCATATTTGATCTCTTTTATTTGTTAAAATCCCGCACTTATATCTAAGCCTCAGCTAAACATTTAACTCAATTAAAAATGACAAACTCACGTTTATAGCAAAAATATTTATTTTAAACTTGTCTGTATAGAAATGTCTCAGCCAGGCCAGGGTTATACATTACAGGAACAATATTAATCGTCACAGCAGCATGGATAAGGTCACTACAGCAACACTGACGTGCATTCGGCGGTTTCAGGAAGTCAGCGGACAACTAAACCTCGGTCAAGTAAAACACATTTTATCAGAGAGATCGGGGGTTACAGAAGACTACCAAGGTTTCTTTGTACATAACGGAACCCACAAGCTCGATTATGATTATTTTACACATGCTTTTCCTCAACAATGGAGTACATTTTCATTTTTAAACATGTGATGTTTTTTTCTTTTTTTCTTTTCTTTTTCCTTTTAAGTCGGCGTTCATATGAGTCATCATCACAGACTCGGAAAAAACGGATTTGTTCTCCGTCTTTACTCAGCATATGACTGTAAAAATGCATCATGGTTCAGTTTGGATCTGCTGACGCACAGACGTTACTCGTGTGACGTTCGACATTTGAGCCCTGCAGCCTCTGGAAGCCCTTTTTTTCCCCCTCTCTCTCTCTACATGTCGCACATTCACAGATTATTTACAGCTTATCTGTCGGCACTCGTATCCCTAGCAACTGAAACTCTTATACGTTGAAGGTACGAAAAACTAAATGTCACCGGAGCAACTTAAACCCATTTGCATATTGAGTGTTTGGGTGAAAAATGATTTTTCCCTTTTTGAAAATTTAAAGTGCTTGGATGTATTAAAACATGCATCTCTGTTCATTCAGCAGTCGGATTAAACACGGAGCGATGGATGTCCCCCTGCACTTAAAGTGACGTCACAGGTAGATTGATGATGCTGGAGCAGAGGATCCCTCCATATTTTCTTCTCAAAACCATTCTGACCAACAGCAACAAACATATTTAAATATAACAGAATAATTAAAAATAATTCGAATCTTTTGGTTCTACTTTGTAATAGGGAGCAGCTCTTTCAGATTAAAAACAAATCATATTTTCTTCGCTAAAGCGTAACAGATTGTTCTAATGTTTGAGTCACAGCTTCATGTCAACATCGTTAATACCACTGTGATTATTAAAGGCACAAATGTTAAAACAACATTTCAAAAAATATAAATGTAAAAACTATTGTGGCTTCACAGTCAAATTATTTCTTCAGTCTGTTGGAATGCAAACTGAATTTTGACTATAAACATTGAATAACTGAAAGGTGCCACCTTATATGTTATTTGTCTTTAATTTTGAACCACAACTATTAAAAAATATATATATTTAAGTTAACACTTTTTTATATATATATATACCTTTCTTTTCATGATTAATCTTTATCTGCTTTGAGAAACTTGCTTACCGATCCACTTTATTCCTGGATGCTGTGATGCGTTTCATAGATTGTTGAACACTTCATTCGATAACATTTTAGCATGTAGACAAGCGGTCGCCAATTGAGCATATAGTGATTAAAAACATGTGGGAACATCAGCCTTTACATCTTAAATGTGATTTTTGACTTTGAATATCATCATCATGCCAGTACTTTCAGGATTGGGAATGAAATAAAATCAAATATTTGTCCACTTTGTCAGATTCTGTGCTGCAGACCGACGGTGGCAGTGATGGTAAAAAATAATATTTAGTATAGAACTAATTGGTGATTTCAATGTTTTGAGCAAATAGGTTGTGCATTAGACTATTTTTAGTGAGCATTTCTAAAATAACCAATATGTGGCCAAGCTTTGTCGGATTAAATTTGTAATTGAAAAGAATGCTAAAAGTAGGCATGTTCAGACATGTTTGAGATTCAATCAAGACACGCTTGTTGGTGTGTGATATTTGTTAAAATATACAAAAATGAAGTATTTTGAAGCAGCTGCCATTATTGTGGTGGAAATAACTATGTTAATCTTACAGCCAGGAATAGTGTGGATCTGATAACTTTTTTTTTTGTTGTTGTTTTTTTTTAAGTAAAAGTTGGTCGTCTTCATATGGTAAAATAAAATGAAAGCATCTCAACCATCTGTGCAACTTTCTTCACAAATGAAAACAGACCCCTTCGTTCTTTATTTAAAAAAAAAAAATGAATGTCTGAGATTGAAGGAATGTTTGTTCGTATTAAACTGGGCCTAGACCGGAGCAGAAGTCACTCAGACTGAAGTTTCAGTGTGTGACCAAAGTTCGGGCGTTTTGACTGATCAGCTTAAGGATAGTTTAAGAGGGAACAGGGGGGAAAACCGGGAGCGGCTCACGCCGGAAACATCAAACACAAAGTCACACAGTTTCACACACACGGACACACACCGGCAACACTTCAAACACACTTTCGCCTCATGAGGACAACCTTTTAAACACGTTATGAACATGTTTTCCATCGATTGTGGTCGCTTTGGAAAGACCGTATAAACTCTGCGAACACATTTGGAAGTTCTGTTCAGGCGTCAGAAAATTGCTGTGGGATAAATGACGCTGCAAATGGATTTTGCACTTGTGCAATATGTTGAACTGATGCTGAAGACAAATTAGACTGAAGACCTGAAAACGTGTTTGAAACACAACAGAAATGTGTGAGAAACATGCGGAAAAGGTGTCAGAATCATTTCAGACATTGTGTCGAATCACCACTATCTATGGCACTAATTTTTAACATCTTATAAAGTTTCTTTTTTTTTTTTTTTCGTAGTTTACTTCTGTTGTTTGCCTTCAGGGGGTTTGGCTGACATCCTGTTTGCTGAGCAGAACCTCCAGCAGCCGCAGTTTGGCTTTGAGCTGTTTGTATTCCTGGTATTCCTCCTTTATCGGAGTGCGGTCCTCCTTCTGGCAGACTCTGTTGGGAAAACCAGTCACTTGGTAAGTTACGCCATGCATGGCTGCTCACTTATTTAAGAAAAATCCCGATCAAATCACTTTTTAATCATGATAATCATGATTGAAACGTACAATTCTGGCAACCTGCCGGTATTTTACTGCAAATTTTTTTTGGAGTGCACACAGGGTTCTCTGTGAGGGACACGATACCTCAGCTGAGCTAAAAGGGGGAACTCCATCATTGATCACTCATCACAGACACGTTTACAAAGTTTGGAACACTTTCAATTCATTTAGATCACATCCAGAAGTGAACAGAATCCTCAATATTTTGTTTCTTAAAGGGGATTCTTCCACGATTCCTGCATTACAGAAGCTCTAGGACAAAAGTTTTGCCAATTTTCAAAACCTGTGACCAGTTAATACCAAAACACTACAAAGCTTAGCAATTGCAAATGTGTATTTTCTCATGACCTAGAACGGGCACTGTTAGCTTACATACCGTCCGGTCTGACGGTAAAACTCATCCTCGAACTCCCTCAGAACTTTTCTCCTGATCTTCTTCTCTGCTCTGGTTTGCCGCAAACACTCCAGCAGCTGAGACCTTAACCAGCGGCAGGACAGGAGGGTTAAAAGACATTCGGCTCGGTTGTAGCGTAAAACATGAAGAGTGCAGACAATGTTGCAGCTGTGATTCTGTAAAGGCGCACCTGGACGCTTCATGCAGGTTGGCCGTGGTGAGAGCGCCGTGGTGACGGACGGCTTTCACTTCGTCTATTGGGGACACGAAGGCCGGGTCGCTGTCCCGGTCGCTGTCCTCCTCGTTGGCAGCTGGCCACGTCGCTCTGCAAGAAGGCGGCACTAGAACATCACTTACCACAGAGGAGGTCAGAGACTCTTCATCTGAGCCCTCCTCTTCCTCCTGAGGGACAGAAAGAAAATGGATTACCGTTACGCTCTCTCTTCCACGTACAAGTTCTGTGGTTTTATCTTTGAAATTTATACATTGGATAAACTGATTTTCAGCTACATTAGCCCACGGAGTTTAGTAAAAGCTGAAATCTATTTTTATTAAGAGTGCCACCAGAGGAAACAGTGTAACAGAATCTGCTTCTGACTCAGATTTTTTCCTGTTTGAGAAAGAAGCAAAACCGGTGAACAATTTGCACGTGTGTGTGTTTGTTTCTCACTATGGTGGTGATGGTGGGGCTGGCACACAGTAACCGTTTGATCATCTGGTACCGGTCGTAAAGAGGCTTCACCAGATTCTTCTCCTGCTTCGTTCCCTGAAGGATAAAAAGATGATAAGCCTCTAAAACCCTTTATATTGACATAAGCTTTTCAACAGCATTTCTACTCAAAATAAAGGGTAAAAAAGCTTCATTAATGGTGTTGTTCTGATCCAATATTGGAAATCAGTCTGATATAAGCCAAAAAAAAAAAAAAAAAAACGAGTATCAGATTGCATTGCCATCTAAAATCTCCAATAAAAGCATTAGAAGCAATCCGCTCCGGTATTCCGCTCCAGACCCATTGTTTAATTATAACCAATACATAGTTTTTGGCTATTGTTCACTATATTACTTTGTAAAGTCTTTTCTACCATTCCTTACAACAAAACAACTAATAAAAGTACGTATGAATTGTGCTGATATCATATTGGATCAATATCATTATCGCCAATATGCAAAGGTGCAATATAGATATGTTGGAGTGTAATAGTTGTATCGGGATTCCCCCGCTCTTTAAGTATCTGAGATGAAAGTAAAGTTTCCGTTGGAGTCTTACTGGTTGGCCGTGAACACTCTCAAAGTACAGCAAACATTTCTGCAGTGTGATCTTCTCCAGGACCATCTGTGCCTGCGTCATCTCCTGTACACCAACAGGAGCAGACAGGAAGTCGAAGCGGAGGTTAGGCTGAGCTCACGGAAGCAATTCAGACAGCCATCACAGTGAACACAAACCTTCATGTTGTCAGGGAGACCCAGAGACTGCCTCTTTTCTCTCAGCCGTCTGAACAGAGACTCCACAGTTTCCTCAAGAGATGGTTTGTGGTCCGGCGCCCCCTGCTGACCGGAACCCGATCTGCAGATTAAGAGTAAAGAACCCAGATGAAAAAAAATAAATAAATAAATAGTTTTATGTCACAGTTGAGTTATACCTTTTAGATATCTGAAATCCTGATACTTCAAACAATGAATGGATGAAATTGTATGGGACATTACCTGCGTGTTTCACTGGATTCCTGCTCCTTTGACTCAAACACCGACTGTCGAAGTCTCAACTCTGGAGAGGAGGTACAATCAGAACAACAGCAAAAAAATACAGTGAATAACATTTACATTAAAAATTGCATTGAACCAACTGTTTCTGGAATGTGTTGCAGAGAAAACGGAGGATATTGTAGTAGCAAGACCAATTAAATACCTAACATGTAGTTCGTTGTCTTTAATTAATCTTTTTCATGTGTTCGAACCACAATAGATTTCTTATAGTAACTGTGACAAATCTAAATTCAAATAAATATCTTTTTTTTTTTTTGATAAGCTGGGACAGAAATCGCAGATCTTTGTTGCATTTTACCTTTAAGTTGTTTGCGAGCTTTTGCCAGCTCACTCATCACTCTGATCATCTCCGGATTTGAGTATTTATCATTGTGGGACGGCTGAAAAAACAAACACAAAACGGACGACAATTCAGATTAACTAAAGAATTCAAACCGATTTAAAGTAAATCATCACAACAAAAACCCACAATACTAAACTTTACATATCAGCAGACAGTTGAAGTTTTTGAGGTTTTGGGAAGTTGCCCAGGGCGGCATTCAGAATAGGGGCGTAAATAACCACCAAAGAATATAACTTATCTGACAATTATGACATGAACAAGCTTCTAGTGCTTTAATGCACATGCAGTAAACGGCTAATCTTACATGCATGTAAGATTAGCTTACATGCTAATCATTCATGGTGTCCACTGAAATCTACTGTCCTTTAAAACTATTTTAAAAATTCAGATTATTTGTATAAATTTTAAGTTGTTGAGGGCTGGCAGCAAGAAGGGCTAAGCCACTGGCTATTTTTGAAAAATATATTCTGAATATCAAGACTGTGCGGGTGTCCGGTGTAGAAACAGTCTTTATTTTGCTTACTTATTAAATGGTTTATACTATGTTTAAGTATATGAAAAAAAAGAAACAAACACAGCTGGAAATAATGTGTTTTTCTGTTGTTTTACTCTGCAGTGATATATGAACATATGCCATAAATAAAGCGAAAATAGGAAGAGAAAAAGAAGCCGTATTGAAGGCTTTAAACTGATTTAGGCGATCGATACCTCATCGTATGAGAGAGGAAGTGTAGATTTACCTTGTAGTTCATTTCCTGCTCAAACTGATCCTCAAACCTGCGAACCCTCTTCTTCAGGCTTTGAATGTGTCGGGTGAGGAAAGGGATGGACGCTGGACACTCGTCCTCTGAAACCTCAGTCCTGTCCCCGAGACTCCTGCACCTGCAGAGAGGAAAGTAAGGTTCAGCTTCACTAGTTTTCATCTTTCTGCGGAACATAAACTACAAACCAGGGCCTAAGATATTGTGCCTCAGTTTCACTCATTTCTGTTGAGCGTCAACGGTCAGAGCCATACCCGTAATCAGGGAGTCGATTCTAAAAAAATGCCTGAATAATTTGAGAAGGCTAGCCTTTCTCTAGCAGAACACAGAGTCAAATTCGGTGATATGGAAAGAGAGAATCTAGTGAGACATAAAACCACAAACTGGGTCATGGACACATTTTGACCCTCTGCCTCAAGCTTTGGCTCTAAAGATAAAGTAGGGAAATAGTAGATGGATTATGTAAGACGCATTAAAAAGGCAAACACAAGGTCAGAATAAAATCGCCTCATCAGGACAAAAAGAAAAAAACAGTCTCACTAGATTTCATTCAAAACACTCTGCTTCTTTTTAAACATCTTGTGATAGTGTGTTGGAAGGAAAATCCTTTATGTCTGACATAACATTCATATTGTGCAACCAGTCCCACACTATGGCTCTGCCTATTACTATGAATGAATATTCAAAGGAGCTTAAATTGGATATATATATATATATATATATGACTACATTGTCCCATTAAAATGTTGATGCATATTGAGTTGTTAATGTTGATTATCTGATGGCAAATAAAAGTCATCAAAATAAATTATCGCTGAAACTTTCTCCGCCTGCAAGGTGACCTATAACCCATGAAACTCAACTGAAAAACACAAAAGCACTACCGAAGTAAAAAATTATTTAACGTGGTTGCATAAGAATGCACACTTTCTAATATTTGGGGAGCTGTCATGTTTCAGCACAAATTATACCAACATGACATTTTATTCACCCGCAGCAGATTAAAGTTTTGGAATGGTCCTGCCTGAGCCCAGACCTGGATCTGAGGACCAACAAATTAGAACCACTACAGAACCAAATACCAAGGATTATTAGTGTAAATGAGTCCAAATGGAATTCCTGAAGAAACAAAACCAA
This sequence comes from Poeciliopsis paucimaculata, assembly GCA_903067055.1. Classification (NCBI taxonomy): domain Eukaryota; kingdom Metazoa; phylum Chordata; class Actinopteri; order Cyprinodontiformes; family Poeciliidae; genus Poeciliopsis; species Poeciliopsis paucimaculata. The sequence goes on along the minus strand of CAEGAD010085060.1, from coordinate 6,591 downwards.
AGCTACATCATGAAATCCACCGCCAGATCAGTACTGTCAAGTGAAAACCACCAGCTAATTCCCACATCTACAACTGTGGTGGTCAAAACCCAGACTTGATTTATAACCAACAACACACTCGTCTAGAGCTGCACAGGAGAAATAAAGCTCAAGAGTAGATCAAGAATTTTATTCTTGATGAATCAAGTATCCTGTCTCATTATCTAGATACAGCATCAACAAGTGTCAAAACTTAACTCCAGGGCTTGCTGTAGAAGTCTAGTCCTACCGCTCTTAAACCCAAACCTACATTGTACCAAAATCTGGACACATATTGTTCAACTCAAGAGAAAACCATCAACAACTACACCAGTAGTTGGGCTCCAATTCTAGACTCAAAGAAGACTGATAAAATCAGAGCCATCTTAGGACCAACACATCCCTTTTCAGTTCCTAAATCAGGTAAATCGTCTGAAACATATCTACACTAAAACTGGATGGGTGTCTAGGTCCAAAAGTCAAAACTCAAATTCACAGTTACCAGGTCTGTGAAACTGATACCTGAAACAATTTCAGGACAAATGACACCTAAATTCACAAACTAGCTCAAAATCAACTCCCTTAATATGTTTGACTGAGTCATAGCTGATGTCAGGATGTGATCCAACAAGCCCAGAATCCAGAAGCCATCGATTCCACTGAATCAATGCCATCCAGCTCATCAGAGGCAGCTCTCTTGAGTATTTCAAATTAGTTTAAAATTCTCCAGCACACCTGCCTGGGATTCAAATGACTGAATCCCTTCCTTAATTTCTGCAGAGACCTGCATCAAACTCTAGTCCTTCATGGACTAATCAAACAGCCAAATTTTCTTGTCCAAAGAAATGCACAACATCCACCCTTGAGGACTGGAGTTTGATACCCGTATTTTTAACCAAGGTTAACATCTCAACCCTACGCCTCGGATGCTCACAGTATGTACTGCTGGCTGCAGGGCGGCGATGGAGCTGTATCTGGGTCGGAGTTGAACCTCAGGCTGGGGCTGCAGCAGCGTGGGGAGGGAAGGGGGCTGGGGAGGCCTGCCAGCAGCTGGAGGAGAGCTCCGCCTCCTCCTCCTGCCCCCTCCGATCCGTCTCCTCCTCCTCCAACCTCACCCCCAGGGCTGCTCCTCTGTGGGGAATGATGAGGACTGGGGGACAATGTCCCGTCGGAGACCGGGGGCTGCTGGCTGAGATGGATGGAAGCTAACGGCTGGTGTCTGGGGGGTTGTGAAGGTCTGGTCAGGACCGTCAGGGGCTCTGGTGAAAACAAACGACAAATTAATGGACATAATGGCCCATTTCTCATGCATATTTCATGGGATCACATCGGTTCGCCAACATTTTCAGCAATTAGCTAGTTGTAAAGATGCTCCTGCTACAGCAGCTGATCCTGCTTAGTCTCCGATTCCACTTTAAATTCTCAGCAAGTGCTAACAGAGAGCAGCCTCGGTGAAGCACGCAGTTTGAGCGAGAGTCGAGGAGCTGAAGGAGGTCAGTGTGCTTCACAGAGTTTTACTTCGGTGGCTATAAATAGCTGATCGCTGAAGGGAGGTGGGAGACTGAAAACACACGTACACACGCACCCACTCTGCGAGAGGCTGGAAGGAGCTGATTTATCAGAAACCCAGAGACAAAAACCTGAAAACAGTTCAGAAGGAGCTTAAGAGGGACACCATCTGTCCTGCACAGAGGCACACAGGTGAGGACAGACAGATTGGGGCAGGAGGGGAAAGACGAGGGCAAGAAACAGACAGGTGGGGACAGAGACAGACAGGTGGGGATTGAGACAGACAGGTGTACCTGGTGGGTGGTTCTCATCTGTTGGGGCTCTGTGGCAGAGAGCTGTCGTCCTCCCGTCCTTCCCCCCCAACTCGATGGGGAGGCAGGGGTTCTTCTGCTCTTTGCTGCCCAGAGCAGAGGGGCTCTCCTCTGGGGACGTCCCCCGCGAGGACCCTCCCTCCACATCCAGAGCCTGGAGTTTAAGCAGGGAACTCTGCAGGCAGAAGCAAAACATGCCGACACACTGATAAACCAGGTCCTAAGAGGAGTGTGTCCAGCACGGTCAGCAGTGAGTCCCGTCACTGAGATGGATCCAGATATTAGCCCGCTTTCTGTCCCTGGATGGCTACATGTTGAGGGGGCAGGAAGATGTGCTGGTTGCTTCTTGGGGTACGATCATGTCCTCCAAACGAAAGGATGACTCACTCAGGGTTTAACCCACGAATCAGCCTCATCCCTGTGGGTCAGCCAGATGTAAGGAGGTTAAATATAAATCCTTCCCTCACTCAGCGGTGTGGTCCAGGTGTTTCAGTGAAATCCGGCTGCAGTGGATGATGCTCTCCTGATTCCTTCCTCCTGTGCTTACAGTGAGTGCTCAGGAATTAGCCTGCTCCGATCAGACTCGGCTCAGCAGGACGGTTTTTTGAATTCTCAGCCTGTCGTTTCGCACGTTCACTGACGATGATGATGGTGGTGACGATGCAATGGTCTCCTCCCTTCCTCCCCCTCTCTCGCCCTCACTTTGTGCGCACCTCTCTCGTCTCCCCTCCCTCACCGGCTGGATTACTCATCCTCAGTCTTGAGAGGAAGAGGAGGGGGCTGAGAGGAGGAGGATGGAGATGTTTGCCTCCGTCAGGATTAGAGGCGTGCGGGGGACTGTCTCTCTATCTGATTGTGAGGTTTTTCCCGCATCAGAGAGGGAGGGCCCTGCTGCTGACATCATCATCTCATTCATAAACACGAAAGATGAAGGAGAAAGAGGAGGACGGGGAGGAGGGACGTCCTTCTCCTTAGAGCCAGTGAACGCTGCTGCCTCACAGAGAGATGCACACAAACCATCCTCCTTCTTCTTCAACATCAGAGATTGATGGAGTACCCAAAAATTATAACCAGAGTCCTTCAACATATTTTTACTCAAGTAAAAGTGAAAAGTAGCCATCCAAGAAATTACTTCAGCCACAGCAAGCAAGTATTTGGCACAAGACCTACTGAAGTGCTGAGAAGCTCATAAAAACATCAATCATTTAATATTTCAAAATTGCATCATCAGTTGGACCAGTTATGTTGAGATTTTGTTCTTCTCAAGACCAAAATCAGAGCTCCCACTGGTATTTAGAAAAACTATTTTTATGACTTTCTCCATGACCTTCAATATAATATTCCATGACCCATGTACGAGTTCAGAAAGAAAAATGTATGACTTTTAAGACTAACTCCACCAAGTTGAACTGTAGCGAATATGTAAAAGTGTAGTGCAGGCAGATGGGGAGGAAATATGAATGACAAAATGTGAAAATCAAGACCACACAGACAGGTATGAATTGAAAAATGTCAATATGTTGACTGAGGAATCATATGATGATAATGTCAATGCATACACAAAAACATATTAGCACCAATGCAAACACAAGATTGTACATATATGTAGAAATAACTGCTTCTACTACAGTTCAGAACAGACAGGTGTGTCACATAGGTCACGTTGGTGTAATAGTCAATTAATATTGTTTTGTTTTTTTGTGTTATTTACTCATATTCTTGGGGTTGGATTAAAAAAGATTTCATCATTTTGGTTATAAGAATTATGAGTTTATGATTCATCACCAATCACAGTTGTTTTCTGTGTTTAATGTTGACAATTTACCAAAGAAAAGTCAGTTGATTGACAGTTTGACATAGTGGCGCTAGGGTGCTCAGATGTTCGCAGATGTTTGGGGTCACCTGTGTGGAAGTCAGCAGAAAAAGATGAAAAACACACGTACACACACCCCCACACGTGTGTGTAGGTATGTTGAGTCTTGTTTTATTCTTAATGTCTTTCAACCAAAACCAAAAATAGAATGAAGTAAAACCATTGGCATCTTCTCCTCTCACCTTCTCCCCTTCACAATAAAAGTATACATTCGGGTGTGGAATATATAGATGGCATACGCCACACTATAACTTATTCCATGTCCTTAGAAGCAAAAACACTTTTAAAAATTCACAATAATGCGTGAATGGAGAGACGCACATCCTAGGCTAAACAATGTCTGATTTCCTGCTAAAGAGGCAATTATTTTAAAAATGTGTCCATCATGGTGCAGTAACCTGCTTTACGGTATGATTGATATCACAGAATGGATTGATGCAGACCTGTCAGAACCTAAAGAACCAGACATCAGCATCTCTTCATTTCTCAATCATCTTTTAAGGCTGATGTGGCACAGAACATTTTTGCTATGATTGATTAAGTTTCTTATTTTGCTTTTAACAGACTATTATGGTTTGCTTATTTGTACAGTACGTTGAGTTTGGATGATACTTTATTTAATATATAATAGTATTAGCCAAAATAATATAAATGGCCATTTAAAGAACAAATCATGCCAATAGATTAACAGTAAATACATCGATAGTTCCTACTTTTAAACGGTTTGTTAAAGCTTTCTGCATGTTTTATTTACAAATGTTGACATATTTTATTAATGCAGTGTTCAGTGGTCATTTGATGTATTATTTCACTATTATTTTGTTAATGTGGTTTACCAGTTTGGATAACGTGACTTGTTATTAATGACTATTAACTGTATGATTACAAAAGATAAATAATAATAATAATAATAAGAAGAAGAAGAAGAAGAAAAAGAAGAAGAAAATGTCTTAAGGAATTGAAATGGGCCTGTTAAAATGTGCCCATAGGTTGGAACTCAGCTTTCTGAGGCAAAACAATAGCATAAATGCTAAAGTAAGCTACAATGCTGGATAGCATGTGAGTGTTGAGACATTTCAAAAGAGTCGAAGAATTCCTATAGTTTTTTCAACAGTAACAATATTTGTTGTTAAGCTGTTGCTAAGGGCTGAGTGCCTTTCCTTGGAACAAATAAAAAATCTGATTTTTACTTTTGGAAAATTTACCTCGTGTAAAGTTCTGGTGTCTAAGTATCTAAGTAGTATTTAGAGTGTTGAGACATTTAAAAATGGTAAAGAAATTCCTATATTTTTTCAACAATAAGCATTATTTGTTGGCGAGGTGTTGCTAAGAGACGAGCGTGTTTTATGGTCACAAACTGAAACAAAGTAAACATTTTATTTATACTTTTGTAAAATTTACCGACTGTAAGTTTCTCGTGTCTAATCATATAAGTAGTATTTTAAAAGCACTTGTGTTTTATAAATGATTAGAGTGTTGACTCATTTCAAAATGGCAGAGGAGTTGCTATATTTTTTCATCAATAACAATATTTGTTGTTAAGCTGTTACTAAGGGCTGAGTGCCTTTCATTGGAACGAACTAAAAATCTGATTTTAACGTTCGTAAATTTAACTCCTGTAAAGTACTTGTGTCTTAGCATATAAGTATTTTAAAAGCTCTCATGTTTTATGAATAATTAGAGCGTTGCTGCATTTCAAAGGGGCGAAGAAATTCCTATATTTTTTGAACAATAAACATCATTCCATGGCGAGGTGTTGCTAGGAGACGAGCGTGTTTTCTGGTCATGAATTGAAACAAAGTAAACATTTGCTTTTGAAAAATTTACTTACTGTATAGTTCTTGTGTCTTAGCATATAAGTAGTATTTCAAAAGCACTTATGTTTTACAAACAATTAGCGTGTTGAGACATTTCAAAAGGGCGAAGAAATTCCTATATTTTTTCAACAATAAGCATCATTTGTTGGCTAGGTGTTGCTAAGAGACGAGCGTGTTTTATGGTCACAAATTGAAACAAAGTAAACATTTTATTTTAACGTGTATAAAATTTACCTCCTGTAACGTTCTTGTGTCTTAGCATATAAGTAGTATTTTAAAAGCACTCATGATTATAAATAGAGTGTTGACACATTTCAATATGGCGGAGTAATACCTATATTTTTCATCAATAACAATATGTGTTGTTAAGCTGTTACTAAGGGCTGAGTGCCTTTCATTGGACCGAACTAAAAATCTGATTTTAACTTTGTAAAATTTACCTCCTGTAAAGTTCTTGTGTATAAGTATTTAAGTAGTATTTTATAAGCACTTATGTTTTACAAACAATTAGAGTGTTGAGACATTTCAAAATAGCAGAAAAATTCCTATATTTTTTCAACAATAAGCATTATTTGTTGGTGAGGTGTTGCTAAGAGACCAGCGTGTTTTATGGTCACAAACTGAAACAAAATAAACATTTGATTTATACTTTTGTAAAATTTACCGACTGTAAAGTTCTTGTGTATAAGTATTTAAGTAGTATTTTATAAGCACTTATATTTTATAAATAATTGTTGATACATTTCAAAGGGGCGAAGAAATTCCTATATTTTTTCAACAATAAGCATTATTTGTTGGCGAGGTGTTGCTAGGAGACGAGCATTTTTTCTGGTCATGAATTGATCGAAGTAAACATTTGCTTTTGTAAAATTTACTTGCTGTATAGTTTTTGTGTGTAAGCACATAAGTAGTATATCAAAAGCACTCATGTTTTACAAACAATTAGCGTGTTGAGACATTTCAAAAGGGCGAAGAAATTCCTATAGTTTTTCAACAATAAGCATCATTTGTTGGCTAGGTGTTGCTAAGAGACGAGCGTGTTTTATGGTCACAAATTGAAACA
>CAEGAD010085055.1:0-12862 GCA_903067055.1 Poeciliopsis paucimaculata | reverse complement strand
TACTGTTTTCCAGATAATGATTCCAAGAGAAGCTTGGTGATTATATTTAACAATAATCATGTTAATATTTCCTTCTGCTTTGTCAGTAGCATAATTATATATAAATAAGATCAAAGGTTTATGGTAAATATACTTGTCCTTTTTCTGATCACAAAATCAGAAAAAGGGCGTGGTTTTAAAACACCACGCCCTGTTTTAAAAGTTTTATTTTCTGAGTCTGGTAAACTGTAATTTGTTCAGTTTTTCTTCTACAGATTAAACTAGTAAGATTGTCTCGCTCCATCTGGTTTTTGAAGGTAACGCAATAAATGGTGACAGGAAAGAATGATGAGAATAGAAACAGTGGTATCTTTTATCCACCAACAGGAAAAAAACAAAAAAAACATGTCATCAAAATCTCCCTGCCTTACTTTTAGACACATCCACATTGTCACCTGCTGAGGACTAATTTGCTTGAAACCTGACATGTTGAATGTAGAGTAGAGTGACTCATACAGCATTCAGCTTTTCAGTCATATGTTGATTTAAATGTCTTTGACACCACACACTACTCTCTGTTTTTGGTTTCCACTCAGAGCAAAAGGACTGTTTGCACTTAATCAGCAAACATACCGAGCCGCAGACGGAAACTCGCTGGACGAGTTTCATGGAAACTAAGAATTTACAGTTTGTTTGTAATCATCAGTGACATTCTACCCTCTGTCTTCATGCTCACTCTATACCCACCTTATCTCACAGTTAGTTAATAGTGTAAAGTGATCTGAAGTGTCAGGGTGCCCCTGCAGAGTAAATGAAACCATTAATAATAGAAGGACTAAACAGACCCGGCAGTTTGTTTGCCGTTAACACCTCGGAGGGTGACTTTCTTAGAAAGCTACTTTACGGTTGAACCAGATTGTTTACAGCAGCTGGGCAGCTGGTGTCTTCACTTGGCAACTTGATGATAAACAATATATAAAGATTATTAGTTGTAGAGTATTTTACTACTGTTGGTTACATAACTATATTTATCAGTAATTACAAAACCTCTGGTATAGCATATGTTTTAGGAGAAAAATTGGACATTTACTACCACTGCTTCAAAATTTCTACATTTTCATTCTAAATATTCTTTAAAAATGTAATAATATTGCGTGGGCAAAGTTTCTCTGGTTTATTTCTCTTTAGGGTTAGTGTCTATGGGTTTACTATTATCTTTTTAAACTTGTTTTGTTCAATAGTGCTCCTGACTTTCTGTTGGCCTTTCATTTTCCTTTTAAACTTTAAATTTGTTTCACTTGTTTCAGTACCTGATCAGGAAAACATATTCATTTATCTTGTTCTAAACTGGGCCAATAATGGGAAAAAGAATAATTCCCAGGTGTATAAAAAACAAGTGCATCAGAAAAATGGTACTGGTCACATTTAAATTTGAAAAACGTCCAACGAAGACCTGACCAGTTTCCAACTAGCAGCTCTTTCAAAATCACCAAGTTGGCACAAACAATTTGCTGCTTTATTTGTGACATTTGCTTTGTTTACTATTTTGATCTTTTCGGCTTGTAAAACAAGAACCACTTGCTTGGCTGCTGGTTACAATGTATGTGTAGTCAATCTAAAACTGTTTACTTTTGAATTTTTTTAATATCATGTATGTGTAGACACAACCACTCATCCTTTAAGTTTAAAAGCTTTTTCTGTGATTCATTGGCCACTATTTAGTGGCTTAGTATACCAAAAAAGGTTTTCTTTCAAAAGACCTCAAAATGATTTTCATAGCCATTTTCAAGGACTACAGAGATGGCGATCTTCTTGGAAGCAAATATAAACGACTGAAGAATGAGTCTTCACTCTTTGCAGTGCTGATCATGTAAAAAAAAATGATTATGGTTTAGATGGCATCCAGTTTTATTTTGAACAGGTAAGTTCCCATGTCATGAAATGTACGAAAGGGTTATGCAAAGTAATCTTTTTTTTGTTTACCCAACAAGATTTTGATGATAGGATTACAAGCATATTTTAATCCACTCATGGATTCTTCCACCAGCATCAGTGGTGGAGTTTTACTGCCCTCTCATGTCAGACTGAGGTGTTACAACACAGAAGGTACAGGGATTTTGCCATCATCAATCATTCTCTCATTTTCTTGCCTTTCAGCACAGCAGAAGGCTTTTTTTCTCGCTCTGATAACTCCATGGTAACAGGCTGGGAGACTTTTGTGCAAGCATTGGGGTATTTCCTCAAAATGTTCTTCGGTTCTGCTGCTCTAGGAACTCTGACTGGACTCATTTCAGCTGTTGTATCCTGACTTGTTTGCTGAGTGTGGCTCTTTGTGCTTTCCACATTTGTGTTTCCCTGCTTTCGTTTAAATTTCTTAACTCAGCTGTTTAGTTTCTAAAACACTTCGACTTGAGGAAGACGCCATCACTTGAGTTTGGCATGATGATCATCTTTGCATATCTTCCCTATGGCCTAGCAGAAGGAATCAAACTGTCAGGTGGGCACAAGTGTTAAAAGACATACACTTATATACACAGTTGCAAGTTTTCAGTTTATCTGCAGTTTTTGCTGAGCTCCTTCTCCCACCCACAGGCATAATGTCTATCCTGTTTGCGGGGATTGTGATGTCTCATTACACCCATCACAATCTTTCACCAATTACACAGATCCTCATGCAGCAGACGCTGCGCACAGTTGCTTTTATGTGTGGTGAGTAATTTCCTGCTTAGCTTCCTAGTTCCTCTCTTATTTCATTTCACTTGACATTTTCAGTTACTATTTTTAACTTCTGTCCACAGAGACTTGTGTGTTTGCTTTTCTTGGCCTCTCCATCTTCAGCTTCCCACATAACTTTGAAATATCCTTTGTCATTTGGTGCATCGTAAGTACTTTTTATGCAAAGGCCAGCATAAAATGTTGGTGTGAGTTGAGTTGGATTCAAAGTGTTTGATTTTTGTGCTTCTCTGTGTAGGTCCTGGTTCTTCTTGGCCGAGCAATCAACATTTTCCCTTTGTCTTTCTTGCTGAACTTTTTCAGAGATCACAAGATTACTCCAAAGATGATGTTCATCATGTGGTTTAGTGGTGAGATAATAGTCCTGCAAGTTAATGTATTTTTAAATCCCTGTTCAACCCACATCCTGTTAAAATGCGTGGGCAATAAACTTGTTGAGTCAACAGGAAATGATAGACAATTATTTCATGTCACTGTTTGGCAAAAATCAGTTTGCAAAGAGTGTACACAAAAGCAAACTGAATTTCTGATATAAATATATGTATTTTTAAAAAAAACTAAATTCACAATATTACTGTCACTGACGTATGTTTTAAGACACCACTCTAGAAACATGTGAGCTCCATTTATTCCTTGCTTTACCGTTTTATGTGATTGGATTGTGGAACATTTTAGATATGGATAAAATCAGTAATCAGTCCTTGATCACATTTCAGAATAGTCCAAAGTATTCCAATTATCTGGAGGTTCTTTGTCCATGTTTTTGTTTATTATTAGTCAACACTGCCACCAGTCTGTGTCAGGCGGACAGTGGCTGCAGCTGTGTTGTTTTGTATTATTATTATTTGTGCTTCTTTATTATTATAGCGATTGCCAGTGCAGGTGTTTAAACTGCAAGCCTTTACATAGGTGAATTACCATTCGTTCTGTGTAAAAACCCCACCGTACTACAGGCTAGAAAAAAAACAGTGAAAATAAGAAGTAGTCACTCAGCCTTTTTGTTACATATACATAGTTCAGTCAGATAAAGGGAGGCTATCATGTAAATGAAGCTCAAAAAGTGGCTTTTTGAGCTTCATTTTATGATATTATTCCCTCATCAAAAACATATCAGGAGTTTAATTCTTTAATGCATATTTGACAAATCCTTTAATTTTTGTGGCAGCCATTTTGGGGAGCCTAAACACTTGTGTATTTGCTTGTGTAAACCTCAGTTCAATGTATCTGTTTTATGATTTGCTTTATTTTAAAATTTGAAGCCTTCATTAGGAGGAGTCATAGAATTTTTGTAACGTCTAAAGAAAAAATGTAATTCTCTGTCTTCAGCTTCTTGTTTATTCACGGCCACATGATTATAGTAATAAGACAAAAAATGTATTCAGTTTATGGAGATTAGCAGCTTTTTAAATAAATTTTCATATCTTTCTTTTTGATAGGGTTACGAGGTGCCATTCCTTATGCTTTGAGTCTCCATTTGGGCTTGGAACCCATCGAGAAGCGTCAGCTAATTGGCACCACAACCATCATCATTGTGTTATTTACCATCCTTTTCCTTGGGGGCGGGACAATGCCGCTCATCCGCATTATGGACATTGAAGACAGCCAGTCACGGCGAAAAAACAAGAAGGATATTAATCTCAGCAAGACACAGAAAATGGTAATGAAATCAAAGCAGCACTTTGGTTGGACACATTGTTAGTTTGCTGTCTCCATCTATGCTAGCTGGGCCATCTTTTCATCTGCAATCTGGCCCTTTCTGCTCACCACAGAGTGAGAAACATCAAAGAGGTTGAATGTGGCTTTGTGATGAGGACACTGAGTCAGCAGGGAGCAGAGCTCTCTCCCCACACAGATGCACACCATGGCATCGATACAATTTCCTAGGAGCAAGAAGACCAGCCATTGTGTTAAATATTTCAGTTGCCTCTGATGGGTCTAACTCTAAATAATGGATCATTTATTAGATGTACATTCCACTGTTGGGGAGTCACTGTCAGCATTGGGTATTGTGTCTGCCTTATGTCTCGACTATTTCCAAAGCTAGTTATCTGCTTCCTGATAAAGTAAATTCTCATTTTCCCTCATTCTTAGGGCCTCTTTCCCTTTTATTTTATTCTATTTGCCTAATTGCCTTCTTTTTCCTTGACTTTTGTCTCCAGGGTAACACCATTGATACAGAGCACCTATCAGAACTAACAGAGGAAGAGTATGAGGCTCAGATTTACCAGAGACAAGATCTAAAGGGCTTCATGTGGCTTGATGCAAAGTATCTTAACCCCTTCTTCACTCGCAGACTTACACAAGAGGTAAGAAAAACTTGTGTAAGCTAGATATTCTCCATCTGTTAAACACAGAAGAAGTCTTTTGCACACTGGGACAACTGTGGCTCAGTCGGAAAAGTATTCACCTTGAACTCTGAAGTTGTGGTTTTGATTTCCTCTTGCCACGTGCCAATGGACTGCGGCGCAATGCATTGCTCTTGCCTATAGATCAGCTTGTCAGTGTATGAATGTGTGCACGTTTGTGAGTACAATTGGGTGTAAAACACCTCCGGTGGAAAGTGATTCAAGTCAACAGTATGACTAGAAAAGTGACAAATGAATTCAGTCCATTTATGGACAAAGTATTTATTGTCAAAGTACTTATACAAGTTTGTATTTGCATTACAACCATAAACGTCACTGTATTGAATTCTACTTATTTTAGATACATCCCTTCTCCAACACACCTAGATCAAACACTTCTCACATTTGTAAAAACATTTAAAGGCTGCGGAAGTACCTATGCTGGAACAGTAAATTCTTCAAATGCTCAACTATCATAATCTAACTATGAAACATACAAAACTGGAATTATCCTTGGTCTCCCCCTGTGGGCTGAACTGCCACATGATGTGATCATCCTGCTCTCCAAATTGCTTCTAAGTTTTGATGATGTGATGTTTTTGAGTTTTAGCATAATCAAACAGATCACTGCCTCAAAAAGAACAATCCCTTTTTTTCCCTCTAACACATAACTTTTGCTGATTAGCTGAGGCTCTTTCTGAGGACCTCACTTCTCTTTGCTACCCCACCCGGGTCTGCTACAGCAAGGAATCCTTAAAAGATTAAAGATTGGGGGAGTTTGGTGTTGAGATCAGCAAGTAAGCTCTGAAGAGAATCACATTTCATCATCTCACTCCTTCAGATGTATTCTGTGTGCAAAATGGAAGAAGATTCTGTATTTGCCTGTGAGTGTGATGCACAGAAGTTGCCATCAAAACTTTACAAAGCTTCAGTGGAATCAAAGAGCCACCTAAGCATTAAAAATGCAGACACATCACACAGAGCTAGACAGCTTGTCTCTGGGTGGCTGTTGAACATTGATGCTATGAATTACATGATGTAAAGGTACACCGTCCCTCTAATCTTTGAAAAATGACTTTTTAAAATTCGTTTATAATTCTCTCCGGTTGTTGTGACAAATAGCAAGAGACACTTCACTAAACAAAATAAAATTTTGTTTAGTGCTGGATCCACAGATCATTGCTGCAAAGGGAGCACAGTAAGTTTAAAATTATTTAGCAGTATTCCAGAAGACTGAATGAGCTGCCCTGATTGTTTAACTGTAACATTAAAATCATTAGTCTAATTATTTCTGTTTAAAGAAGGCTAAGATTGGCGTGTAACAAGAGTTTTTGGTTATTCCTTTTGGTCTCTTGCACTGAGACACACTGACAAATATTGTTTCTCATTTACCTTACTGCTTTAGGTTTTGTGATGGCAATCACGATTGCAATGAAGAAAGCTAATATAATTAATTGCCGAGTTAATAAAGTTCAACTTAATTAGAAAAACCTTATTTGTGTCGTGTTTTAGCCATGCAACAAAATGAGCTAATCGATAGCTAGGGGAAAGCTGAGCAGTGTTCATTTTGATGGCACATTTTCATTAAATTGAGTCAAAAAGTGTTTGAGGTTAAAATGCAATTTAGTTTGAATCGCAATTTCATCCCCAGTCTGACATAAAAAAAACAAGCAAGCAATAAAGCTTATGATAAATAAAAAATTACATTTTGTCCATCTTAAGGAGTAAAGTGATTTAGTTACTGTACCCTTGATTACATTAACTGCATCTTCATCCTATCGAAAGCTTTATTACATGCATGGATCGTCTCAAGATAAATATATATTTTTTATTTTTACTTTTCTTAAAAACCTTTTAAAGCAGAAGAAACAAAACAGTCACATTGTGTGCTTACTTGTGGACTTTCTGCTCCTTTTTTCTTCTGTTGTCCATATGGGGTTTTATCCAGTGACAGTCTCTGCAGTAGTCAGTCAGTCAACTCCTGCTAACTGACACACACCTCAGTAGAAAATGTGCTAACTGCAGATAAAGTGCTTTTCTCTACCAAAATTATCTATGTTGACCTGGTGTAAGGCAAAAAAGAAAAAAAAAAAGTTTCAGCAGAAGGAAAGTTGCAACAAGTTTGATTTCTGCAGCTTGTTTCAGCTCTGAACGTGTCAGTCATGTTGCTGCAGCTTTGTCAGTCGAGCGCCAACCTTCATTTCATCCGTTAACTCCAAACCACCTCATTGTGACGGACCATATCTTTCTTATCCACTTTCCTTTCCCTTTATGGTTCAAACTGGATCACTATATGATGACATTAGTAACATCTCAGAAGGCAAAATTTTAGGAAAAGGACAAAACATAGAAAATTGTGCAAAGCTCAAGTAGGTAATGCGACATCTCCCGGAGCTCATAAATAATTTCTTCTGTTAAAAAAAAAAATCAATGTTTAACATCTCCTAGTCCTGCACATGCCATCTGCAGTGGGTACCACTTACAGTTTTAGTCACACCATGACAAAGTGTTGCTGAACTGAACATTATGTAAAATAAAAAGGAAACATTTTCAGTGCTGAAGTTCTAAGCTTAGTCAAACTTGCAGGTTTTAATATTTTATGAAGATTTCTCACACCATTGACAAAAAAAATAAAATATTAGGTGCTTTAGTCTATGCAGTTTCAGTGCCGAACTGCTATATTCAAGCTTCAATCTTTTCGTCACTTTTTCTATTTCTTAGCATGCTCGTAATCTGTGTGCCTGCTTGCTGATGTGTGCAACATGTGTCTCACAGGACTTGTTGCACGGACGGATCCAGATGAAGACACTGACCAACAAGTGGTACGAAGAAGTCCGCCAGGGACCGTCAGGGTCTGAAGATGACGAAGATGAAGCAGAACTTCTATGAACAGTTTAGCTTCTATAAAAACAACAAATAGATATCATCTGTCCTTGGCTGTGGATTTGTCTTTCAGTGAAGGCATGATTTGTTTTTACTGTTAGTCAACAGAAGCTCGTATTTCTTTGACTGCTACCAAATTCATGTTGGCGAAACATCTTTAGGCAGTGAAGATGGAGAATTATTTCTCTGTGATTAAACTGGAAGAAATTATCTTGAAGGGAAATTATAACACTGGATAAAAAAGAAAAAAATATTCTATCATTAGTTTCTTAATATTATTGAATAGATGGGCTGTTTCACTGGTTTTCACATAGGGATGTGTTTTGATTATTATTTTTTTTTTACTTTCATGAAGGTTTTGTCCAAAGGGAAATCGGCAAAGAAACTGTGACGGGATGTTTTTCTTATGTGAGTCAACCCTGCGGCATATTTCTCCTCTGTGTCTTTGAATTTTGTGTTATCAATATTTGGTTAAGTTCCACTTAAAGTAAAAGTTTCACTTGGGATCAGAAAGGAGAAGTAAAAATAAGTCTTGCTTCAAGCAAGATTTCAAAATTGGAACTTTTAATTTGCTACATGTTTGTGTATCTCCTTGTTTAGCAGCATTAATTCTCTCTGTGCCTCTTCATTTGTAAGCTTCACGGTGTCCTGAGTTAATTTATTTTTATAAACATATAGGTAAACCATATGCCATGAAGCTGAAATGCAAATAATGAGTGGGCTCTCCCCCCAAGCAACAAGGCAGCCAAGATGAATTCAGAAGAAAGTTAAAACAAGTGAGACGTGTCGAAGAAAAGTAGCCATTTTAATTAGAAAGCATAGTTATGACAGCATAATTATGCCCCGGAAAATTGGAAATTACTTTCCTTTCGGAGTACGATACCTGCACTTATTTTCATTTTCTGGTACATTTTCTGAATCTACACTGTGTCTGAACCTGGCCTTAGAGGCTTCCTTATGCATTGTGCAAACAGATGCCTACATATCAATGTGGGGAAAAGGGTATTGTCATGTCCGTTTGCTGCTGTTTTCTTTATTTATGAGAGGTCTATCTACTTTTTGTTCAATTTTATACAAATTCTGTGACCACCACAGGATTACTGTAAAAGAATGAAGCTCTTAATAAATTAAATCTTCTATGTACTGAATTCTGCACACTTTTTCTTCAAAATCATCAATGTTTGAGAAGAATCATGGATCTCAAATTTAAATATGAAAAGTTGATTTTGCTAATTCAGTTATAAAAATAAGAGGCCCATGTAGATTCTTTACACACAGAGGGACAACGTGAAAGCAGTTATTTTAATGGAGATGATTATGGCTTCTAAATTATGAAAATCCAAACTTGAGTTTTTTTCATATAATCACAGTACTACATATGAGCAGGAAAAGAAAAAAAAAAAAAAAACATTTTTATTTTTCTGTGGAGGCCAAGAATTAAAAGCCTTTCAGGAACAAGTCTTTACTTTTCCCAGTCACAGATTTCATAAAGGTCCCAGCTGCTAGTTTCAGTTAACAGATGTCTTGGGACCTTTATAGAATTACAGAAAGTTCAGTGTATTCACTTAATACTGTTGTTCTTCTTTTGAATTAATTACTGCAATACTGTCAATGTAAGCCTGTGATTGCTGAGAAGCCCATGTTGCTTTAATAATGGCAGCTTTTAACAGCTCTTGTCCCTTAATGAGTCTGGTGTCTCTCATCTTCCTCTTAGCGATACTCTGTAGATTCTCTGTTAGATTTGGGTAACCAGAGCTAACTGACCAATCAGTCATAGTCAAACCATTAAAGCAAGTACTGCTACTTTTGGCAAGTGGCAGGACCTGCTGGAAAATTAAATCAGCATACCCATAAAGCATAGCTGCAGAGGGAAGCATAAGGTGCGCTGACATTTCCTGGCAGGCCGTCTTTGGACTTGATGAAGCACCATGGACCGACACCAACAGAGGACGTGGCTGCCAAAATCATCATTGACTGTCGAAGCTTCACATTGCACTACATATTATGTGCTTTTCCATTGTTGAACTTGACTTCCAAATGAAAGACAGAAATTTGTAACATCTGTTAAGAGACTCTAGAGCAGAGATCCTCAAATCCAGGCCTGAAGGGCATCTTGCAGGTTTTATACGTGACTCCGCTTCACTACACCTGAGTCAAATGATCCGGTTATAAGCAGCACTCTGGAGGATTTGAGTGGAGCTCATTCAGCCATGTGATTGAGATGTGTCTATGCCTTGTGGATTGGGTCCAAAGTTCAGATGGGTTTTACTTTACAATCCTCTCCCGGATGCAGAATGTCAGTGACTGCTGGTATCTAACTCTGAAGTCTTTCCTCATGAGATAACCTTTGTGTATCAAATAAAAAATTGACTTATTATATAAATAGAGAAATGGAATTTCAGGGTCTAAATTAGCCATAAGTCGAAACTTTAGTTGAACTTGTGTATGCCTTTTAAGAGATTTAAGGTTGCACTTAAACTGAAAACCTTCAGCTGTACCCTCTAATTGATCATTATTCTGAAGATTTTCCATTTCACTTTCCATTTTCTTTTCATATGATGTCTGAGCTAATTAGCTGATAGATTACGTGAAGTGGGAGATTACAAGGAGTCTGGACCAGACTGGGGCACTACTCTATGTAATTAAAAGACATAAAGAAGGTTGATGCATAGTCCTGCTGAAGGAAAAATACTCTGACGGTCAAAGCTTTTATGTTCAACCCAAGTGCAACATCATACTGTTATGGTCTGAAAAACCTCTCCTGAGACCTCATTAGGATATTGATGAGGGGGAGCTGATGTTAGACAGCAGAAAAATAAATAAATAAAAAAGTCATATTGCATTCTCCAAGTCTGCAGTGTAATTGATGTTGGCAGCAGCAGGTTCGAGTGCATCTCAGGGAAGAGCTTATAGTTTGTTTAAAGTGGGAGGAGATCACGCTTCGCTGTTTGAAGGACTTTTTAAAAAATGTACCCATAAAATTTTAAGTGCGAAAAATGTGCTTGAGTGGATTAAACAACAGCAACCCTGAAATTTGCTGATTGAAAATTTGCAATAACAATTTAGAGCCATGAGGGGGCGTCTTAAGCCCCCACATTGGTCGACAAAAAGTAATGACAGCAGATAAGAGTGGATGATAATGCTTTATAACTGACAGTCCATTAGCCAGTTATATCCAATAAATTACAGTGATTATAAAACATTGGGAGAGGAGTAAATGACTTTCACTGAATATGTGATTTAAAAAAAAAATCAATTATCACGACATATTAAAACAGACTGACTACACACCATGACTGATCACAGACCTTCAGCTGTATTCCCTTTGTCAGAATGTTTTACTCTCACAAACCACACACGCTCGATCATCCCCTCATATGTGCAACTATTTTGTTCTGTTTGCTTCAGCGGTCTAACACAGAAACCAGAGAGCATCAGTAACCACATTCTATCATGTTGCTTTGATTCTTCCACTCCACTGTTTCTTCTGATCTGGGATTTATTCATTTACCCTTTGCTGGAGCCAAATGTTCTGCCTGAAGGGAGAGCAGATCATGACTCATGTTATCTTACAACTTTTCTTTTTTTCGTTTTTTTTTTTTAATTGAAAGATTCAATGAAAGATTAATAATTACTCAGTGTATTAATCATGCTACAGCCTTAGCCTGGTACAAAGTACAACCACGTTAGTTAGGAAAACAAAGAGAGGAGCAGCAGCAGCAGTGATATTTTACTTCAGTTTCCACACTGCATGATTCACAGTCACACATGGATGGTTTTGGATTATGCATGTTATTTATGTGTGTACCCCCTCTCCCTTTGGACAGGAGAATGTGTGATGGATTCTAATTTGTCTCCAAGTCTCTTGTGGGGATTTCTGAAATCCAAATTTTCTGACAGAATTTATTCACCGTGGAAGTGTGGAGTCCTATTTTCTCCTGCGCTTTTTCCTGCTCTCTTCCTTGAGGTTGTGATTGGTACTGACAAAGTGCTGAATCACTTTGTCTTTAAAACTCACTTATTGGCATCTTTAATATTCCTTGTATGAAGTGATTCCCTTGTATTGTCTTAATGCAAACTTTTATTTTTCCCACCGTAAATAAAAAAAGAATAAGAAATAAGAGCAAATGACAGATTTTCAAAATGAACATTGAATATCTCTAGCAAGTTGTGAGAAAAAATTAATCCCATCTATTAAACTAAGCATATATTCATGGTCAATTAAGAACAATTAATAAATATAGTGATGAAATATTTCAACAGAAAATGTTATATATCCATTTATACTGACAGTGTTTGAAAGTTTATATATATGTTATTTACTAAATTCTTATGGGTTTCTATGATGACATTTTATTGTAATCAGGGGCACTTGTCACAGGTGCAGGAATAAAAGAACAAGATCAGAATAAGTTGCACAGCCACGGAGCTGAGATGACAGAAACTGGACCCCGCTGTGGAGCTTGGGAGATTTTGAACCTGGGTCAGATTTAAACAGACACACAGGGCACACCTCTTACAATAGAAAAGGGAAACAATATACTGGCAGAAAATAGGAAGGTTAAAATTTCTCTGCAGTGTTGCTCACAAAGTTTATAGTTCATAGAAAACATGTTTTTAGAGTAAAGCCAAAACAGCCAAACTGGGCTAGAATTTAAAATGAACTTCATGTTAATGTTTGACAGAATCAAGCAGTGGATATTATATACCATTAATGTATAAGAGGATTTGGCAAAATGTGAACCTAAACGTATGAAGAGACCTTATACACTGCTCAAAAAAATAAAGGGAACACTTAAACAACAGAATATAACTCCAAGTAAATCAAACTTCTGTGAAATCAAGCTGTCCACTTAGGAAGCAACACTGATTGATTTTTGTGTGATTTTGTTGTCAGCACATTCAACTTTGTACAGAACAAA